>SJYA01002636.1:46859-187061 GCA_006410615.1 Neotragus moschatus
TGCATCCACTATCTTTATTAATAGCAGTACTTCCTAGAAGTCCCTGGGGATATAACAGCAATAACACTGGAGTGAGCAACAATTCCCTTCTCCAGGGTATCTTCCCAATCCAGGGATCAAACACAGGTCTCCTGCAGTGCAGGCAGATTCTTTACCATCTGAAGGCTCGGGTGTCCTGCATTTCAGGCAGATTCTTTACCGACTGAGGTACGAGGGAAGTCTTCTTGAGAAGATTAGGTCATAGGAATGCATAACACCCTTTAGAAAAATCTTTGACTTATGGCTTAAAAATTTTCTCATGAATGCAAGGACTTTTAATTATTTTATCTCTACCATGATAATAGACGGAATGGTGGAATTTGTATACTACTGGCACAGAGGGAGGAACTAAGAAAGTAAAAATCAGCTTAACTATTGAGCTGGAGTAATACATATAGATGAAGCCAGCTGCAAAGTTAGTATGAGACAATTTTCCAAAAAAATATGCTACATATATTGGGTCATAGCCACTTCTTTAATGGCCATTACTTTATTCACTGAGAATTATAGTTCTCCAAAATCTTAAGCTGCTAGAAACTTTGCTGTTTGAAATGATACAATATGAGAAACACATTTCATTCTTGCCCAGAGTCTCTAAGTCGTTTTGATGTTGAGAAACAGCTTTGACGTACAACCCAAATGCATAGCTTCTTCAGATAGGGAGTTTCTGGATACAATATGCTACATTTACGTTGACTTCATATTTCATAAGAAATAGGGGCCATGGATCCACTTTCTTTGATAATTTTTGTATTTTGGGTTATTTTTCCATTCATCTAATTTGTTGAATTGTTGGAATTGTACATAACATTCTCATGCTATCCTTTTTACATCAGTAGGATTTATATTGAGGTTTTATCTTTCTAACTTNATGCTACATTTACGTTGACTTCATATTTCATAAGAAATAGGGGTCATGGATCCACTTTCTTTGATAATTTTTGTATTTTGGGTTATTTTTCCATTCATCTAATTTGTTGAATTGTTGGAATTGTACATAACATTCTCATGCTATCCTTTTTACATCAGTAGGATTTATATTGAGGTTTTATCTTTCTAACTTATGAAGCTCCAGTACTTTGGCCACCTCATGCGAAGAGTTGACTCATTGGAAAAGACTCTGATGCTGGGAGGGATTGGGGGCAGGACGAGAAGGGGACGACAGAGGATGAGATGGCTGGATGGCATCACTGACTCTATGGATGTGAGTCTGAGTGAACTCTGGATGTTGGTGATGGACAGGGAGGCCTGGCGTGCTGCAGTTCATGGAGTTGCAAAGAGTTGGAAATGACTGAGTGACTGAACTGAACTGAACTGATGCTTATCTTTACTATTATCTTCTTTCTAACTTGGGTTTAATTTGCTCTTTACTTATTAGTTTCTTAAGGTGGTTATGTAGATCTTTGAGTTGTGAGCATTATTCATTTTTTAATATAAACATTGAATGTTACAAATTTAACTCTGAAGACTACTTTGGGTTCATTCCAAAAATTTTGTGTTTTTATACTTATGTTTTTGTGTTTGTATTTTTATACACTTTATGACTTCAATTCTTTTATGTAGTTTTATGTTATGGCTCAAAATATGGTCAATATTGCTGACTGTTCATGTGTATGTTAAAAGAAAGTTTACTATGTTTTGTTTGGTAAATATGCTTTACTGGTATGTTCTGTAAATATCAGTAAAAATAAGTTGGTTAACGTAGTGTTGTTTAGTTATTCCATATCCTGATTTTCTGTTTACTACTATCAGTCATAGAGAGATGTGTTGAAATCGTCAACTGTAAGTTTTTATTCATTGCAGTCTATCCATTTTTGCTTCATGAATTTTGAAGCCCGGATACTGACTGCATACACATTTAATATTTCCATGTCTTCTTAATGAATTCACTCTGTAATCATTAACTAATTTCCTTAATTATCCCTGTTAATATTTGCTTTCAAATCTATTTTGTTCAATACTAAAATAATAATTTCAGCTTCCTTTTATTTAGTGTTAGTCTGGTACATCTTTTTCCATCAATTTTTCTTTCATTCACTTTATAGTTTAAATGAGTTACTTATATAATGCAAGAGTTGAGTTTTGCTTTTCCTTGGTCAACAACTGTCATTTTTTTGGAGCATTTGGATCATTTATATTTAATGTAATTATTGATATGATTGGGTTTCCTGTTTTGATTTTAATATTTCATGTTACATTTTATATCTATCATTTAATAAATTTGATTTTAGAGTTTGTTTTAAAGTTTACTATTTTTTAACTTATAACAGTCTACTTTGAGATAATATAATACAACTTTGTATAAAGACATTACAACAATATCCTATTCCTCTCCTCACACTTGTGCTTTAGCTGTCATATATATATATATATATATATATTTTACATATGTTTCAAACTACAAAATTCACTATCTTCATTTTTGCTTCAAGATGTCAGTTATCTTTTAAATAATTTAAACATCAAAAAAATATTTACACCTACTAACATATTTACAGTATCCTGTATTTTCCATTTCCTTGGATAAATCCAAATTTTCATTTAATATACATTTTCTTCTGCCTTAAACAGTTTTTAGAAGATATGTTGCAGTACAAGTCTTCTGGAAACAAATATTTTCAGCTTACTTTTTTTTTTTGCCTGAAAAAATTATTTTTTCATGCTCATTTTGAAAGATTTTTTTTCCTCTGAATATAAAACTCTGAGTAAACATGTTTATTAACAAAATCTAGCACATTAAAGGTAGCATTTATTTCCTTTTAGTTTGAATTGTTTCTAATGAGAAACCTGTAATCATGCTTATCTTTGTTCTATGTAATATCTTTTCCCTGTCTACTTTGAGGAATTTTTGTCTTCAACTTTGGTTTTTAGCAAGCTGATTATGGTGAGCCTTGGTGGCTCAGGCAGTAAAGCATTGGTCTACAATGCAGGAGACCTGGGTTTGATCCCTGGATCGGGAAGATTTCCCTTGGAGAAGAAAATGGCAATCCATTCCAGTACTGCTGCTGCTGCTAAGTCGCTTCAGTAGTGTCCGACTCTGTGCGACCCCCACAGACGGCAGCCCACCAGGCTCCCCTGTCCCTGGGATTCTCCAGGCAAGAACACTGGAGTGGGTTGCCATTTCCTTCTCCAGTGCATGAAAGTGAAAAGTGAAAGTGAAGTTGCTCAGTCGTGTCCAATTCTTCATGACCCTATGGGCTGCAGCCCACCAGGCTCCTCCATCCATGGGATTTTCCAGGCAAGAGTACTGGAGTGGGTGCCATTGCCTTCTCCAGTACTATTGCCTGGCAAATCCCATGGACAGAGGAGCCCGGTAGGCTACAGTTCATGGGGTCGCAAAAAGTCGGACACAACTGAGTGACTTCGCTTGTTATATTTTGAGTTTATCCTGCGTTGGAATCTGTGGGCTTCTAATTTTCACACTTGGGTATTTGGGGCTTTAATTTCTTCATTTTTATCTGCCTTCCATTCCTTCAGGACTCATGTACATATGCCAACTGCTTGATATTGTCCATTTAGTCTGTTTTTTTTTTTCTTGTTTCAGTCTTTTTCCTTCCCATATTTCATTTTGTACGGTTTTTTTTTTTTTTAATTTAAATCCTGTATGTGAGACAGCAAAAGAGACACAGATATATAGAACAGCATTTTGCACAGTTCCTATTTGCACTGCTTCATTGATTTTCCCCCCCATTTCTTTCAATCTGTTGTTAAACTCATCCAATGTATTGTCATCTCAAATACTGAATTTTTTATATCTTACATTTCAGTTCAGTTCAGTTGCTCCGTCACGTCAGACTCTTTGTGACCCCATGGACTGCTGGACGCCAGGCTTCCCTGTCCATCACCGACTCCTGGAGTTTACTCAAACTCATGTTCATTGAGTCAGTGATGCCAGCCAACCATTTCATCCTCTGTCGTCCCCTTCTTCTGCCTTGAATCTTTCCCAGCGTTCTCTTCATTCAGTTCAGTTCAGTTGCTCAGTCGTGTGTGTGCAACTCTTTGCGACCCCATGAACTGTAGCATGCCAGGCCTCCCTGTCCATCACCAACTCCCAGAGTTCACNTTTTTTTTTTTTAATTTAAATCCTGTATGTGAGACAGCAAAAGAGACACAGATATATAGAACAGCATTTTGCACAGTTCCTATTTGCACTGCTTCATTGATTTTCCCCCCCATTTCTTTCAATCTGTTGTTAAACTCATCCAATGTATTGTCATCTCAAATACTGAATTTTTTATATCTTACATTTCAGTTCAGTTCAGTTGCTCCGTCACGTCAGACTCTTTGTGACCCCATGGACTGCTGGACGCCAGGCTTCCCTGTCCATCACCGACTCCTGGAGTTTACTCAAACTCATGTTCATTGAGTCAGTGATGCCAGCCAACCATTTCATCCTCTGTCGTCCCCTTCTTCTGCCTTGAATCTTTCCCAGCGTTCTCTTCATTCAGTTCAGTTCAGTTGCTCAGTCGTGTGTGTGCAACTCTTTGCGACCCCATGAACTGTAGCATGCCAGGCCTCCCTGTCCATCACCAACTCCCAGAGTTCACTCAATCTCATGTCCATGGTATGGTTGGTCGTTTCTATACTACATTCTTAAACCTGTGAAGAATATATGTATTGTTTTGGTATCCTTACCTGCCAATACTATCCCCTCAGTCATTTGTGTCTGTTTCTATTGCCTGACTTATCTCCTGGTTATGAATTATTGTGATTATTTTCTGCTTCCTTGCGTGTTTCAAAATAATTGATCAGACCCAAGGCCTTGGAGCTTTTGGGCTGTGTGTTAGGGCTTTTGTTATGTGGGATATTGTTCTGGTATTGAGTTACTTGGGTCACTGTCAGTTGTGGTCTGCTCTGAAGACTTCATTCTTGGCCTGTGATGTCATTAAACCACACTGTAAAGAAATAGCCTGTGAACTTAATCTGATAGCATGTCTTGTGAAGCCTCACTGTTCTGGCTTGTAGAAACTATTCCCGGCTTTGTGTGAGCTTTGGGAATTTGTCTGTCTCCTCATTTTGATTATTGTTTCTCAGAGTATATAGTTTCCACTTAGGAATGTGCAGGTTTGTATTCAGCTCAAGATGTGAGGGGACTGAAGATTTCCAGAGCACTCTCTATGCAACCAGCCCCCTTTACTTTGGTGCTCTGTACCATACATTCTAAATAATTTGATCTCTCCAAATCTAATCCCTGTCCCCTCTGCTCAATGGGACCTCAGGCTCAATGGTACTTTCCTCCTCTCTTTGCTGAAAATTGGAAAATAGCTCTGGGCAATAAACTGGTGTAATTTTAGGTCCTTTTCTTTCTCACAAGGAGTATAGTCCTTAACTGCCTGTTGTCTAATGTTTGAAAATCTTTTTAAAAATATATTTGTCTAGTTGTCTAATGTAGAATTATAAATCCAATTTCTGTTCCTCCAACTTGGCTGGAAGCAAAAGTCCTCTAACATTCATTTCGATTCAGCTACTAACTTTCATTTTTCTTTAATACTTCTTACGTCATCATTTGCCATTTAAATTTTTCTCTGATAGGTAATTCATAGTCTATTTAATTCTTTTAGTTTCTTTTTATTTTTAATTAAAGCCAAGTCTTTTTTGCTTTCTAGGATCTAGGCTGTACATTCTTCAAGATATGGTATCAGGAGGAAAAATTATTAATTTTGAAAAATAATGAAAATTCTCAACAACTCAAGTATAAACCATTATCAGAGTTTCTGCCAAGGACTGTCTTCATAGTTCTATATATGTTCTTACTGAGGTTAAACAATTAAAAAAAAAAATCAAGGACAATTTTCCATGCCTGAGTATGTTTAAAGGAAAAACAGTGTCTCTGCTTTTTATATTCATGCGTTACTTAGTGCTATGTGCCAGTCTTGATGCACAGAGTTGACCTTTTAAAAAAAATCAAGCATCAACTCACATTTTATCAGTGGTTCTTATTCTGGATATGTTCCGTGGATACATTTTGGGGCTACTTGAAACCTTGAAAATTGATGGAATATTTTGTGTATGATTATTGATTCTATATTCCTCTCTAGTGGTACAGGACCCAGTGATACAGAAAAGTTTAAAGAATTGCAAATGATATTATAGATTATAACCTATTTCTTACGCATATATTTCTGATTGGAAGGCATCACTAATTTTTGAAATTAATTTATTGATTTCATTTTATCTTTTCCTTTCCTTCACTGCTTGATTTTTTAAAAATTCTATATATTTAGAATTTACAATTACAAAGAAATGATTTGCAGCTTTTAAAAAGGGCCTGTTAATCTTATTCAAGGCTTCAGAGATAATGTCAATTTTTCTTAAACTTCCATTAGAATGTGATCCCTGCTATTATTTTAAAGAATGATGGGGAATAATGCCTGGCAAGAAATAACTAGAATTTATAGTTTCACTAGGATTTCCAAGCCTTATCAGAAGATTCTGTGACTTCTCTGAAATCTCAGTATTATTTAGAGGGAAGAAGCTAGAAATTAAAGAAAAATAATACCTCTAGCCTAAAATATGCTTTTCCTCTAGTAATAACAATACAATGGTCATATTTGTTAATGTGAAGGACATATTGATTCAAAGGAAATAATCTGTTAAGTGAAAAATGATTGTAGTGAAGAATATTAAATCTCTTTTGTCCATGTTTCACAGAACACATCTTTGTACTAAAAATATCTTTTTTAAAAGCTTTTTTCTTTTCAAGTTGACACAAAGGAGTTTGGTCTTTTTTTTACTGTATTGCTAAAATTAAAATATGGATGTTTTGTATATTTTAACACATTTATTGAGGCATAACTTAATTTACTTACCATAAAATTCATGCATTTTAAGTGACAGTTTACTGATTTTTAGTAACTTTATAGAGTTGTGTAACCATTATTACATTCTAATTTTAGAACACTTCCGTCATCCTCCAGCTTCTCTCATACCAGTCTGCGGTTAAATCTCTTTGTCTCCAGTTTCAGGTAAACACTAATCTGGTTTCTGTCTCTAGATTTGCCTTTTCTAGACATTTCATAAAGATGAAAACATAAAATATGTAATCATCTACATTTGAATTCTTTCATTAAGTATTGAAGTTTTGAGGTTCATCCATATGGTAGTGTAATTGAAAGTCTTTTCCTTTTAATTGCTCTGGGCTGCATTCTAAATCAATGTTAAAGTTGATAGTTGCATTAGCAGGATATTGTTGTCAATTTATTTTCAAAATACTACATGTGTATTTGTTGTGACCCCTTGGATTGCAGCACACCGGGCACCCCTGTTATTCTCTATCTCCAAAGGTTTGCTCAAATTCATATTGAGTCTATGAAATATTTTAGGAAATACTTTTAAAACTATTTAAGGGGATTTTGAATTATAAGAGTCATGCTTGATAATTAAAGGGAATTACAGGTAGCAAATGCTCATATAATACCCTCTGCTTTAAACAATGGGAATTTAAAACATACCTATTTCCCTGAAGTTGACTCTATAGAAAAACTCATGTTCTTTCTCATGCCACTAAAAAATTCATTTATTTCTTGCTGTGTAATAAAACACTTTATAGTAATAGATTAAAGCAGGGTTCACAAATGATAGACTATGGGCTAAATCTGGTGCGCAACCTGTTTTTGTATGACCTGTGAACTAAGAACCATTTTTATACTTAAATAATTGCTTATTTAAAAAAAACTATATTACTTCTATATAAAAAGCTATATTACTTCTCATAGTTCAGAGAGGTGATTCTTGCTTTGAGTCTTTCACGTGGTAACAGTCAGCTCTTGACTCAGAATACGTGCTCGACTTTCATTCAGAGGATGCTTGCTGTCTTCACATTCTCATAACATAGTATCTGGATTCTTAAATGGAGCATCCCTTGCTAAACATTCTAAGAGATCTATGCAGAAACTGCAAAGTTTTATTCAAAGTCATGGAGTGTAATTTCTGCTGCCCTCTATTGAATATATAACACCAGTTAAAATCCAGGGTAGGAGGTATGTATCACTTTGGGCAGAGAATGAACTGGAAAGTATGGTTTACTGGGGGGACCACTTCCTCAAAGACTAACTTTCACAGTGCCTCCCTCTGAATCCCAATGAATCTTTTCCTTTTGAAGTGCAAAATACACTCAGCCCTTCCCAAGAGTCTCAAAGGTTTATGTTATTAGATGATCAGGACCAGATTTAAGGTCCAGAATCTAAATCAGGTCTTAGTATGAATGAGACTGGTCAAGAAAGATGCTTCTTAATCTGAAGGTCTGTAAATCAAAGAGACAAATCATTTACTTCCCATATAACCAACATAGAACAAGGGGACATGATTAATGCCATAGGCATGTCTGACTAAAACAGGAAATAGAAGACACATAGAAGGTATTGTTCTACAGCAATTCTGAAATCCAGCTGGGCTCAGGTGATAATTCACCTTGCTTTGACTGTAGGAAACATATGATGATTAAGGCCCAGTTTTGCACCCTGGGGTTTCTCTACTTCTGATTTTGGCTGGAATGGGCTTTATGCTCTGGGCTGTTGGCTGATCATTCTTCCTTTTTCATAAGATGTGCCGCAGGCTCTCAGCTGAGAGTTCACAGAAATTTGAAGGGCCTGAGACATCTTTCCATTTTTCACTGTCTGTCCCTTTCAGTAAAAACAGATACAAATATTTTAATAGTTTGGTTTTTAAGTATCATTGTATTATGTATGTTTATAAGTTGGCTTCATTAGATAGACTCTCATCTGTATTTCTTCTGGAGATAGTTTATTCTCTATTCTGGACTGCCCTTGTGATAAATTTTAAGAGTCCTTTTCTACTAAAGAAGGTATAAAAGGCAAGTCTCTCAAATTCATAGCCAATCTTTTTTCCCAGGCAAGAAAAATCTGAGAAGCATACCTTAAGATCTTTGGAAAACATTTTAGCTAGCCGAGAGGGTCTAGAAGGCATGCCCTTATTATTCTTAGTAATCCTATTTTTTCGTAGTTGTGAAGGTCTACAAGAACTGCCTTAAATCTTTCTGAAGTTTCAGCAAAGGGTCTTACAGATACTCTCTTAGTCTCAAATTTATCCCGAGGCCACATTTTACAAAAAGAACTCTGAATTTGATCTTTGCCCAAATGCCATTTCTTACTTTGAGAAACTTCTGCTGTCTTGAAAGACTAGGTTGGAGAAACAGTTTTGTATTTTAAGCAAGCAAGTCCCTGCTTTTTATACCTTCTGTAAATCCTGATAAAAAATTAAAAAGTGCCTTCTGAAGTTCTATTTTCTCTATTTTTTCAGATTGTAAGAGAGCAAAATTTTCCATTGCAAAACATGTCTCTGTGGTGTATGGATTATTTTAAGCTGAAAACGGTCAAAGCCCAAAAGACTCAGGAAGAATCTTTTGACTTTCCCCCAACCGTCTAAACGAATTTAGATAGAGAACCTATTCCAGGAAGGGAGCTATCACCATAGATAAGTATTAATAAAATATGAACGAGGTGTGACAGGCAGGAAGGAATCCAGAAAAATCTGCTTAATATTTCTTTCTGTGTCTCATTGCCTCTGTACGGCCTAGCAAACATTTCTTTACCAAATATTTGTTTCTCCATTTTTGTTAAATACCCCTCTCTGAAGTCCCAAATCACTACCTTCAACATCCTCTTTTGTTTTTAGCTCAAGATGATATTTAAGGTGAAGGCTTTGGTTATTTTGGTGAGTTACTCAGTTTTCCTAAGTCTCTCGCATGTACAGCTGACCGTTGAACAACACAGATTTGAATTGTGCAGGTCCGTTTACATACAAATTCTTTTCAGTAGAGAATACTACAGTGGATCTTTGAATCCATGGATGTAGACCATGGATATGAAGGAACTGCATATAAAGGAACTGTACACAGAGGGCCAACTATTAATTATATGTGGATTTTTGATTTTGTGGAAGTTTGGCATCCCTAACCCCTGCATTGTTCAAGGGTCAATTGTATACATGTCATTAAACTTTTGTTTGATTTTCTCTTGTTACTCTCTCTCTCTCTTTTGTGTCAATTTTAGATCAGTCAGAAGATGGTAGAGGAAAATTTATTCCTCCACCCTTAAAAGGGTAGAGGAAAATTTATTCCTCCCCAACTATTGTATTAAAATAAACAAGTTGGCACTGTGATATTATGCCAGGAAAAAAAAAAAACAAAACCCTCCTGAGCTATATCAAATATCTCATTAGGTAAATTTTTGATACCCAAAACAGTAATATTGTTCAGTTGCCAAGTCATGTATGACCCTTTGCAGCCCCATGGACTGCAGCATGCCAGACCTCCCTGTCCTTCCTGATCTCTCAGAGTTTGCCCAATTTCATGTCCATTTAATTGGCGATGCTATCCAACCATCTCATCCTCTGTCACCTTATTCTCTTTCTGCCTTCGATCTTTCCCAGTGGCAGGGTCTTTTCCAATGAGTAGGCTGTTTGCATCAGGTGGTCAAAGTATTGGAGCTTCAGCATCAGTCCTTCCAAAGAGTATTCAGAGTTGACTTCCTTCAGCATTGACTAGTTTGATCTCCTTGCTATCCAAGAGACTCTCAAGAGTCTTCTCCTGCACCACAGTCTGAAAGCATCAATTCCTTAGCATTCTGCCTTCTTTATTTTCCAGCTCTCACATCTGTACATGACTACTGGAAAGACCATAATCTTGAATATATGGACCTTTGTTGGCAAAGTGATATCTTTGCTTTTTAATACACTGCCTATGTTTGTCATAGCTTTCCTGCCAAGAAGCAGTCACCTAATCTCATGGCTGCAGTCACCATCTGCAGTGATTTTAGAGCCCAAGAGAAAACCTGTCCCTGCTTCCACCTTTCCTTCTTCTATTTGTCATGAAGTGATGAGACTGGATGCCATTATCTTAGTTTTTTTAATATTGAGTTGTAAGGCAGCTTTTTCACTCTCCTCTTTCACCCTCATCAAGAGACTCTTTAGTTCCACTTTTCTTTCTGCCATTAGAGTAGCATTATCTGCAGAAATAGAACAGTCTATCCAGAGTGTAGGTAATGAAGGAGTATACCCTCTGTAAAGAACTTAAAAATGATACTGAAACTAACTAAAAGTTATTCTTTATTTAATCACCACTGAGCAGCAATTATAAACAATGTCACTGAGGAAGTGCTCCTCTGATAAGACTTTCTACTCCAGTACTTTAATGATTATATTATATCTGCCTCTTGAGAAATCTGTATGCAGGTCAGGAAGCAACAGTTAGAACTGGACATGGAATAACAACAACAGGCAAAAGGGAGTTATAGATATAATAGGTTGAATTATTCAAAGAAGTAATGTCCTTTGTGGGGCTGACCTAATCAGATGAGCTCCTAAAATAGGAAAAGTGTATCTGTAAATTAGACAGAAGTCAGAAAGATGAAATTCTGCTCACCTTGAAAAAACACACTTCTGCTGTGAACTTCCTATGGGGGGAATATGATTTAAGCTTGGCCATACTCTGAACAGAGAGCCTGACATACAGATATTGTGAGACGACAAGTGGGTGCTGTTTCAGGCACTGAATTTATTGTAATTTGGTGTGTGTCAATAGAAAAATTATACATTTGGTTTACATTTTGTTATGCTGTGGTTTTGTATGGGATGAGGGTTAAGAAATGTGGAATGACAGTAAGCTAAAAAACTCATCGCACTATCACATAAATAGTTAACAATGATTTAAGTGCTAAATGTTTCTAAAGGAGAACAAAAGTACTGTAAGGGATAAATATAACCTCCTTTGAAAATATAGATGGTAAAGCAATTGCCTGTTCTTGAAGGTTTTGTGGCAAGATGCATTTGAGTGAGCCTTTAAAGGATGAGTAATATTTTGGGCTCCAAAATCACTACAGATGGTGATTTCAGCCATGAAATTAAAACACACTTACTCCTTGGAAGGAAGGTTATGACCAACTGAGATAGCATATTAAAAAGCAGAGACATTATTTGCCAACAAAGGCCCATCTTGTCAAGGTTATGGTTGTGAGAGTTGGAATGTGAAGAAAGCTGAGCACTGAATAATTGCTGCTTTAGAAAAGGCAGAGGAACCAAAGATCAAATTGCAAACATCTGCTGGATCATGGAAAAAGCAAGAGAGTTCCAGAAAAACATCTATTTCTGCTTTATTGACTATGAAAGCCTTTGACTGTGTGGATCACAATAAACTGTGGAAAATTCTGAGAGAGATGGGAACACCAGACCACCTCACTTGCCTCTTGAGNGAAAAGCCTCTGATGCTGGGAGGAATTGGGGGCAGGAGGAGAAGGGGACAACAGAGGATGAGATGGCTGAATGGCATCACAAACTCGATGGACATGAGTTTGAGTGAACTCTGGGAGTTGGTGATGGACAGGGAAGACTGGTGTCAGTGATTCATAGTGTCGCAAAGAGTTGGACATGACTGGGCGATGGAATTGAACTGAACTGATGGAGAAGAAACAAACTGAGCGTTTAGCAATCTTAATATATAGTTACTTTTACCACAAAGAATCTAATTTTAGAAAATACTATAGTTCATTTGTATTTCTGGATAAAAATAATTTGTTTTCTAAATGGTTATGCATGCTATATCACTCACTTCAGTCGTGTCCAGCTCTTTGTGACCCTATCGACTGTAGCCGGCCAGACTCCTCCCTCCATGGGATTCTCAAGGCAAGAATATTGGAGTGAGTTGCCACACATTCTTCCAAGGGATCACCCAGATCCAAGGATGGAATCCATTTCTCTTACATCTCCTGCGTTGGCAGGTGGGGTCTTCACCACTAGCACCACTCGGGAAGCCCTAAAAATGTGTATAGCTTTCAGGAAAAAATGCATTTGTAAGATTAAAATCAATTTCTGTGTTTCTGGAGTTTCTTATCAGTTAATATCACTTAAGTGTCAAGCTGGGACAGGTTAAAGAATTTCAAAATAGAAGTAATGAATATTTCTCAGCTATGACAACAGTCTTCACAAAAGTGATATTTATATCCAACTTTAAAGGGTGGCATATTTTACATAGATATATATGCTCCTTATAAACTTCGATAAGAAGTCATGAGATTTTTGGTATATGATGTGCTGTTTTATGTTTAAAATGTTTTTTTGTTATCAATATGAAACTATATATACTCTCTTTAAACATATTTTTTGACTGGATTTTTATTTTTATTTTTAAATTTTTTGATACTGAGCCTTGTGAGCTGTTTGTAAATTTTGGACATTAACCCCTTGTTGGCCACATTGATTGCCAATATTTTCTTCCACTCTTGGGTGGTCTTTTGGTTTTGTTTATGATACACTTTGCTGTGATAAGCCTTTGAGTTTACTTACAAATATGTCCTTTTGTCTGTTTTTAATTCCATAACTGTAGGGCTGGATCAGAAAAGATATTGTTGCAATTTATGTCAAAGAATATTCTGCTTATTTTTTCCTCTAAGGATTTTATAGCATCAGGTCTTACTTTCAGGTCTTTAACCCAGTTTGAATTTACTTTTGTGAGTGGTATTAAAAAATGATCTGAATGATCTAATTTCATTCTTTTACAGCATCATTTTTTGAATTTTTCCCAGTTTTCCCAGCATCGTTTATTGAATACTGCGTTTTCTCTGTTGTGTAATCTTGCCTCCTTTGCTGTAGATTAATTGACTATAGTCGTGTGGGTTTATTTCTAGGGTTTCTAGCCTATTGCATTGATCTATATTTTTATTTTTGTGGCAGCGTCTGCTTTGGTAACAATAGTTTTGTACTCTGAAGCAGGGAGCCTGATTCCCCCAGCTCTGTTCTTTTTCAAGACTGTTTTGACTATTTTAGGCCTCTGTGTCGCTGTACAAATTTTAAGATTCTTTTGGTTCTAATTCTGTGAAAAATGGCATTGGCAATTTGATAGGAATTGCATTGAATCTGTAGACCACTTTGGGTAGTATAGTCATTTTGACACTCAATTCTTCCAATCCAAGAACATGGAATATTTTTCCATGTCTATGTGTCATTTTCTGTTTATTTCATCAGCATCTTATAGTTCTCTAAGCAGCACCCTTTTGCCTCTATAGGTAGGTTTATTCTTAGGTATTTTATTCTTTTTTCTGGGATGGTAAATGGTAGTTTTCTTTCTCTTTCTGATTGTTCATTGTTACTGTGTAGAAATGCAACAGAGTTTTCCATATTCATTCTGTATCCTGCAACTTTAACCAAATTCACTGTTGAGCTCTAGTAGTTTTCTGGTACCATCTTTAGGATTTTCTATGTATAGTATTAGATCATCTGCAAACAGTGACAGTTTTATTCCTTTTCCAATTTGGATTTCTTTTTCTTCTCTGATTGCCATGGCTAGGGCTTCCAAAGTTATGTTCAGTGAAAGTGGCAAGAGTGGACATACTTATTTCTGATCTTAAAGGAAATGCTTTCAGCTTTTCAGCAGTTGACTATGATGTTGACTGTGGGTTTGTCATATATGGCCTTCATTACGATGAAGTATATTCCCTCTATGCCCACTTTATGGAGAGTTTTCATCATAAATTTCTGTTTAATTTTGTCAAAAGCTTTTTATGAAAATATTGAGATAATCATATGGATTTTATTTAACTTTTTGATGTGTATCACACTGATTGATTTGTGGATATTGAAAAATACTTGCATCCTTTGGGTAAATCCCACTTGATTGTAGTGTATGATCCTTTTACTGTATTGTTGGATTTGGTTTGCTAGTATTTTGTGGAATTTTATTTATATCTGCGTTCATCAGTGACGTTGACCTGTAATTTTTTTGTGTGTGGTACCTTTGTTTGGCCCTGGACTTGTGTTTGTTAGAAGTGTTTTAAATCACAGTTTCAGTTTCAGAACTTGTGATTTGTCTGTCATATTTGCTATTTCTTCCTGGTTCAGTCTTGAAAGCATGTACATTTATAAGAATTTGTTCATTTCTTCTAAAGTGAAGTGAAGTTGCTCAGTCATGTCCGATTCTTTGCGACCCAATGGACTGTAATCTACCNAGGGCTTCCAAAGTTATGTTCAGTGAAAGTGGCAAGAGTGGACATACTTATTTCTGATCTTAAAGGAAATGCTTTCAGCTTTTCAGCAGTTGACTATGATGTTGACTGTGGGTTTGTCATATATGGCCTTCATTACGATGAAGTATATTCCCTCTATGCCCACTTTATGGAGAGTTTTCATCATAAATTTCTGTTTAATTTTGTCAAAAGCTTTTTATGAAAATATTGAGATAATCATATGGATTTTATTTAACTTTTTGATGTGTATCACACTGATTGATTTGTGGATATTGAAAAATACTTGCATCCTTTGGGTAAATCCCACTTGATTGTAGTGTATGATCCTTTTACTGTATTGTTGGATTTGGTTTGCTAGTATTTTGTGGAATTTTATTTATATCTGCGTTCATCAGTGACGTTGACCTGTAATTTTTTTGTGTGTGGTACCTTTGTTTGGCCCTGGACTTGTGTTTGTTAGAAGTGTTTTAAATCACAGTTTCAGTTTCAGAACTTGTGATTTGTCTGTCATATTTGCTATTTCTTCCTGGTTCAGTCTTGAAAGCATGTACATTTATAAGAATTTGTTCATTTCTTCTAAAGTGAAGTGAAGTTGCTCAGTCATGTCCGATTCTTTGCGACCCAATGGACTGTAATCTACCAGGCTTCTCCGTCCATGGGATTCTCCAGGCAAGAATACTGGAGTGGGTTACCACTTCCTTCTCCAGGGGATCTTTCCAACCCAGGGATTGAACCTGGGTCTCCCGCATTGGAGGCAGATGCTTTAACTTCTGAGCCACCAGGGAAGCCCCAATTTCTTCTAGCTTGTCCATTTTATTGGTGTATAGTTGCTTGTAGTAGTCTCTTATGATCCTTTGTATTTCTGTGGTGTCTCTTGTAACTTCTTTTATTTCTCTTGATGAGTCTGGCTGAAGGTTTATCAATTTTGTTTTTCTTTTCAAAGTTTAGTGTCATTGATAGTTTCCATTGCTTTCTTTGTTCCTATTTCATTTATTTCCGATCTAATCTTTAGGATTTCTTTCCTTCTACTAAATTTGAGTTTTGCTTGTTCTTCTTTCTCTGGTTGCTTTTGGTGTAAGGTTAGGTTTTTGTTTCTGATTTTCCTTGAGAATATAATTTAAAAAATGAGAAAGCCTACAGAATGTTTGGCACATCATAAATGAACTAATTTATGCATTATATGGATTCCAGAAGGAGAAGAGAAAGAGAAGGGGGAAGAAAGCTTATTTTTTTTTAAAGCTGCTATATCTAAAACAGATAATCAAATAGATTAACAGATATAGCAGATAATGAGTTCCCTGTATACCAAAGAGGACTCATCTCAATATTCTGTAATACCCTAAATAGGAAAAGAATATAAAAAATGATAGATACATCTAAATGTACAACTGAATCACTCTGTTGTACACCTGACACTAACACAACATTGTTAATCCACTACGCTCCAATATAAAAGAAAAAATTTAAAAAACATATCATAACCCATAATAAAATTATGTTACATTTGTACATTTCATGTCAATTATAAGGGAATTGATTATTTAATCATAATGCATAAGAAAGACATTTCAGATTAAACAAGAAGTTTGAAATACTTCTATTTCTCATTGCATTGTGTTTCATTTAAATGGAAAATCTATAGAAAAAATATAGCAAGAAAAAATTTAATGAAAAAAATATTAACAAATTCTGGACATACAACAATAACATTCAGATACCAAGACAAAAGAAATAAATTATTATTATGTTTTCCCCTCTCTAATTTAACAGTGCTGCAGGAATGAGCCCAGGCACTTTTTGCAATAAGAGTAAGGAAAGTATGAGTTAGCAATAGTTAAATTTGAAGTTTGTTTAATAGAGGATGTATCTAGGGGGGCTTCTGGGATAAAGCTCATATTTTTTCTCTCTTCATCTTCTTATCTCAACTTTAAACACTCTTATATCTTAACTATAGTGACTTCTGTCTCAGATGAGGAAATTGAGGCTTAGAGAACCTCATAGAATTATAGGATCTCCTATTTGGAATGGAACACAGAGGTCCTCTAAACTATTCCCTCTCCTAGTTTACATCCTTAAGTCACCAAAGCCCTCATGTGACATCCTATGAATATTTAAGATTTCATTACTTTTTAAAGGTAGCCTTATTAGGCTTGATATTTAGAAAGCATCGTCATTTTGAATTAAAAGACCTTTGGAAGCACATGGATTGATATGTTTCATATAAAACAGACTATCAAAGATAGGTCTCACTAGTGGAAGTCCACTATCCACTAGGGTGATTCTTTAAATAACAGATGAGTGGGGGTTAAAGTTCAGGTCTCATTCTTCCCATACTTCTTTTTCCCCTCTTAATGCTGCCTAAGGGCAATCCAAGATATTTAGGTATGAGAAGGCAAGTCGTCATTATCTTCAATTAAAATCTTAGAATTTTTTACTAGTAGTTCTATGAAGCTGAATTTCAAAAAACATTCTATATAAAGGTTTACATCCAGAAGTTTTAATAGAAATTATATGTGATATTATAAGTTATGTTAATTTATACAGTTTCCAAAAAAACCTTACAATTTATAGACAGCATCAGAGCTAGTTGAAACAGCTTTCTGGAATAATTGGGTATGCCACTTCTAGGAATAAAGAAAGGAGTAAATTGCATTTAAACTCATTTCTTATTTGACCAACTATAACAGAGATACAGTATGTACAGACTGGCTGATGCATTTTTTTCTCTTCATTGTAATGATCAGTTAGGAAACAAAGCTACTAGATAGGAAAATATCTTGTCTCTGCCTTTCTAAACTGTGCAGGGAAGATAATAGTTGCAAAGGCATTTTTAGCCAGAATATTATGACAGTCTTAACAGTTGACATGCATGCTAAGTCACTTCAGTCATGTCTGACTGTGTGATCCTATGGACTGTAGCCCACCAGGCTCTTCTGTCCATGGGATTCTCCAGGCAAGAATACTAGAGTGGATTGCTGTGCCCTTCTCCAGGGGATCTTCCCGACCCAGGGATCAAACCTGGGTCTCCTGCGTTGCAGGCAGATTCCTTACCATCTGAGCCATCAGGGAAGGTCTTAACAGTTGACAGATGTGATTAACTCCCATCTTGTCATGATTATACTAAAATGGAAAAGATGTGCCATTAGAGAAGAGGTCTGCCAGCTAATTAGCACATTAGATATTCCATCAGCTTTGCAATTTCCTGCAGACAGTACAATTCAGTATATTCAAATTGATTTATTTGGCATAAAGAAATGAAGCTGCCTTTTATATTTGAACTTGTATAGGTGAAAACATGTTATAGTGTGCTGTAGACTAACAAATTCATATGTTAAAAAGCTGCCACCTAGAGCAATTCAATTGTATTAGGAGGTGGAGCCTTTGGGAGGTGATTTGGTCACCAAGGCAGAACCATTAAGAATGGGATTAATGACCTTAAAAGAGTCCAGAGAACCAGCTGGCTTGCCATTTCTGCTGTGTGAAGATATAACAAGTCTGTGACCTTGAAGAGGGCTCTTACCTGACCATGCTGGCACCCTGATCTCTGACTCTACCAGCCTTCAGAACTATGAGAAATAAATTTCTTTCATTTATAAGCTACCCAGTAGGTAGTATTTTGATAGAGCAGCCTGAACAGACTAAGACACAGTGTAAAAGATACTGTGAATTATGTTCACGGTAGATTTGTATTTCTTTACTTTCATTGGTATTTCATTAATTCTAATGTATTTCATATTCCTGTTTATACCTAAGTCCAATGTAAATGCTACAAAGTATGCTATACCTGCCTTTTAGAAGATGGATTTAAGTTTAGAAAATATTAAATCACATAATTATGTCATTTTACCCATTTTTAACAGGAAAAAAAAAGCCTCATTCTTTAAATGTTTATTGGAGTATAGTTGATTTACAAAATTGTGTTTCAGATGTACAGCAAAGTGAACCAGTTACATACATACATACATGCATCTTTTAAGGTCTTTTTCCCATATAGGTCATTACATAGTACTGTACTATACAGTATCTATTTTATATATATGAAGTGAAGTGAAGTCGTTCAGTCATGTCGGACTCTTTGCGACCCCATGGACTCTAGCCTTCCAGGCTCCTTCCTCCATGGGATTTTCCAGACAAGAGTACTGGAGTGGGTTGCCATTTCCTTCTCCAGGGAATCTTCCCAGCCCAGGGATTGAACCTGGGTCTCCTGCATTGCAGGCAGACGCTTTACCGTCTGAGCCACCAGGGAAGCCTTCCTAGTTTATATATAGTAGTGCATATATGTCAATTCCGGACTCCAAATTTATCCCTTCTGCACTTTCCCTTTGGTAAACATAGGTTTGTTTTGTATATCTGTGACTCTATTTCTGTTTTGTGAATAAGTTTATTTGTGCCATTATTTTAGATTCCACATATAAGTGATACTATATGATATTTGTCTTTCTGTCTGACTTCTTCACTCAGTGTGACAATCGCTAGGTCCATTCATGTTGTTGCAAATGGGAAAATGCCTCATTCTTGCACAATATAGTGTTATAAGAAGATCACTGAAGAACTACCATTTCTAAATGATTTTATGTGGAATACTAAATAGTTTTGTAAAAAAAAAAAAACTTACAGTTCAGTTACTAGAAGTATATAATTTTGCTACATGTTGGTCAGGAAAAAATTATAATGGATTATGAAAAGGGTCTCTTCTAGCGCTGTATGTCTATGTTTCCAGGATCTTATTCTAAGTTCTATGGACAAAAATAAATACATCTGAACTAGGATTATGAACTGACTAGTCTTGTTAATGTTTACTTTTCAAAGTAAATCTTAACCTGAGAATACTGGTTTCTTACACTTATGGAAAAAAAATACAAACTAGACAAATGCAGAAAATTGTGGACTTGGAAAATGAGACATACAAAACCATAAAATAATAAAAAAGACTTTCAGTGAGTTTATGCAACTCAGTAGTCCTTTCTCTTCTTCTCCTCCTAATTCCTTGCCTTCGTCTACAGAGTAGCAATTAAAGACATTGCATACCTCTTTCCTTTCTCTGTGTTGACTCATTTCCCCTGCTTACAAATATTCAGAAGCCTCCTTTATCTTAAATGAGGAAACCTTTACCTGACCTTGACTATTTGTCTTTAAATGAGAGCCTCTGTCATTAACTGAGACTTCTACATTCATATACCACACACCCCCAGGTCCATAAATGGCTTAAACAGCCCTGGCTATTCAAAGCTATATAACCAATGTCAAGTCCTGTATCTAAGTTTTACATCTCATTTTCCATCTTCACTTTCAGGAATTGTCACTATCCTTTCTCTAATATACTCAACCTTTTTTTTTTTTTTTTTTAAAGTGGAATTTTCCCCACACTAGTATAAAAAAATATTTTCCTGTTTGTACCCATTAAAAATCAAACAGCACATCTTAATCCTCTTCCCTTATTGTGCCCCTCCCCCAAGTCCTTTCCCCAGTGGAATGGGGAGTAAGAGGTACAAGCTCCTGCCAATAAAGTAAATAAGCTTCAGTTCAGTTCAGTCACTCAGTTGTGTCCGACTCTTTGAGACCCCTTGAATCGCAGCATACTAGGCCTCCGTGTCCATGAACAACTCCCAGAGTTCACCCAAACTCATGTCCATCGAGTCAGTGATGCCATCCAGCCATCTCATCCTTTTCCATCCCCTTCTCCTCCTGCCCCCAATCCCTCCCAGCCATCAGGGTCTTTTCCAAATAAGCTTCAAAGATATGTTTTACTGCACAGGGAATATAGCCAATATTTTATAATAACTTTAAATGGAATATACTCTACAAAAATATTGACTCACTATGTTGTATATTGGAAAAAGAAATGGCAGCCTACTCCAGTATTCTTGCCTGGAAAATTCCATGGACAGAGGAGCCTGGCAGACTACACTCCATGGGGTCACAAAGAGTTGGAGACGTCTGAGTGACTATCACTCACTCAATTATGTTGTACACAGGGAACTAATCCAATATTACAAATCAAGTGTATTTTAATAAAAAAATCAAATAATACATGCGGGGAGCCACCCCTGTCCAAGGGGGCTTCCAGCCCACGGCATAGCTCAGCGAGCTTCCTTATCTTAAGGGCCTGGGCTGAAGGCATGGCTCTGGGAGCTGCCTTATCTTAAGGGCCTGTGGGAACACAGGCATAGCTCTCTGTCCCGCCACCCCTGGTTAGTCNAAAACTGTTGATTTTAGTTTTCAACTATCCTGTCTTGTCTTTATGTCTGTCAATGTATGTGATATTACTTCCCTGGTGGTTCAGAAGGTAAAGAATCTGCCTGCAAGGCAAGAGACCTAGGTTTGATTCTGAGGTTGGGAAGATCCAACTGGTGAAGGAAATGGCAACCACCCCAATATTCCTGCTGGGAGAATTCCATGGATAGAGGAGCCTAATGGGCTACAGTCATGGGATCGCAGAGTTGGACATGACTGAGCAAGTACCACACACATACATGTGACATCACAGACACTATTATTCTTCTCTAAACCTCATACTTTCTGTAACCCTGTCTATTCAGTGCCTAGCATGTAGGTGTTAGATTTTTTTGAAAGAATGAATGATTCAGTGACCTGATGTATGAGTTTACCTTCTCTCCACTCTCATATCAATTAAGTGCCCAAACATTCAAATTCCTTAGGTTTGCTGCCCAGTGTCTTTCCACCCCAAAGCTATGGAGCTTCTAACTTCATATTCTTAAAATACTACTTTCCTATTTAGCATATTGTTATTGAACTTTTGCTGGGAAAACAGTCTTGTGCAATTCAAACAACAAAAGATTTAAGGTCACAGGATCTGGGCCCAAGTCCTAATCTCATTACTTCCCTGTTGTGAGATTGTGGATTGGTTATTTCAGCTTTTTAAATTTTTTTGAATCAGTTTTTTTGACTTCTATAAACTGATAGAGATGGCATTGCTAACTGCTAAGTCACTTCAGCAGTGTCCGACTCTGTGTGACCCCATAGACGGCAGCCCACCAGGCTCCCCTGTCCCTGGGATTCTCCAGGCAAGAACACTGGAGTGGGTCGCCATTTCCTTCTCCAGTGCATGACAGTGAAAAGTGAAAGTGAAGTCGCTCAGTTGTGTTCAACTCCTAGCAACCCCATGGACTGCAGCCCACCAGGCTCCTCCATCCATGGGATTTTCCAGGCAAGAGTACTGGAGTGGGGTACCATTGCCTTCTCCGAGATGGCATTAGTCATGCTTATTTCATGAAAACCTGAAAAATCTACAGTACCTAAAATAGTACCTAGTATATCACAGATACCCAAACAAATTGGTAGAAAAAGATTGTCAAATGTGATCATGTATTTAAAAATACTCTCTAGTTTTTTGTTGTTTTTTTTTTAAACAAGGGTTGTTGTTGTTTAGTCACTCAGTCATATCCAAGTCTTTGTGACCCCATGGACTGCAGCCTGCCAGGTTTCCTTGTCCTTCACTATCTCCTGGAGTTTGCTCAAACTCAAGTCCATTGAATCAGTGATGCCACCCAGTCTCTGCCATCTCTTCCTCCTCTGCCTTCAATCTCTCTCAGCATCAGAATATCAAGTGGCCACAGTATCAGAGCTCAGCTCCAGCATCAGTCCTTACAATGAATATTCAGGGTTGATTTACTTTATGTTGACTGGGTTGATCTCCTTGCTGTCCAAAGGTCTCTCAAGAGTCTTCTCTAGCACCAGTTTGAAAAAAAATCAAGTCTTTGGTGCTCAGCCAACTTTATGGTCCAACTTTCACATCCATACATGACTACTGGAAAAACCATAGCTTTGAGTAGATGGACCTTTGCCAGCAAACTGATGCCTCTGTTTTTTAATATGCCCTCTAGGTATGTCATAGCTTTTCTTCCAAGGAGCAAGCATCTTTTAATTTCATGGCTGCAGTCACCATCCACAGTGATTTTGGAGCCCGAAAACTAGTCTGTCAATGTTTCTGTCTCCATTTATCCCCATCTATTAGCCATGAAGTGACAGGACCAGTTGCCACCATCTTTGTTTTTTGAATGTTGAGTTTACAGCCAGCTTTTTTATTCTCCTCTTTCACCTTCATCAAGAGGCTCTTTAGTTCTTTGCTTTCTCCTATTAGGGTGGTATTCTCTGCATATCTGAGGTTATTGATATTTCTCCTGGCAATCTTGATTCCAGCTTGAGCTTCAGGCTGCCCAGCATTTCACATGATGTACTCTACATAGAAGTTAAATAAGCCAGGTGATAATATACAACCTTGACATTTTCCTTTCCCAATTCCAACCAGTTCTGTTGTTCCATGTCCGGTTCTAACTGTTGCTTCTTGACCTGTGTACAGGTTTCTCAAAGGTATGTAAGCTGGTCTGGTATTTCCATCTCCTGCAGAATTTTCCACCATTTATTGTGATCCATACAGTCAAAGGCTTTTGTGTAGTCAATGAAGCAGAATCAGATTTTTTTCTGGAGTGCCCTTGCTTTGTCTGTGATCCAACACATGCAGGCAATTTGATCTCTTGTTCCTCTGCCTTTTCTAAATTGAACTTGTACATCTGGAAGTTCTCAGTTCATGGACTACTGAAACACAGCTTGAAGAATTTTCAGTATTATCTTGCTAGCATGCGAAATGAGTACAACTATGCAATAGTTTGAACATTCTTTGGCATTGCCCTTCTTTGGGATTGGAATGAAAACTGACCTTTTCCAGTGCTGTGGCTAATGGTGAGTTTTCCAACTTTGCGGGCATATTGAGTACACCACTTTCACAGCATCATCTTTTAGGATTTGAAACAGCTCAGCTGCAATTCTATCACTTCCAATGCTTCCTAAGGTGACTTGACTTCATACTCCAGAATGTCTTGCTCTAGGTGAGTGATCACACCATTGTGGTTATCTCAGTCATGAAGGCATTTTTGTACAGTGCATTTTGTACATTCTTGCCACCTCCTCTTAATATCTTCTGCTTCTGTTAGGTCCATACCATTTCTGTCCTTTATTGTGCCCATCTGTACATGAAAATGTTCCCTTGGTATCTCTAATTTTCTTGAAGAGATCTCCAGTCTCTCCCATTCTGTTATTTTCCTCTTATTTCTTTGCATTGTTCACTTAAGAAGGCTTTCTTATCTCTTCTTGCTATTCTTTGGAATTCTGCATTCAGATGGGTATCTTTCCTCTTCTCATTTTTCTTTCAGTTTTCTTCTTTTCTCAGCTATTTGTAAGGCCTCCTCAGACAACCATTTGCCTTTTTGCATTTCTTTTTCTTGGGGATGGTTTTCATCACCACCTCATGTATGCTGCTATGAACCTCCATGTATACTTCTTCAGGCACTCTGTCTATCTGGTCTCATTCCTTGAATCTGTCACTTCCATTGTATTATCATGAAAATAGTGGTTTCCCCTACTTTATTCAATTTAAGTCTGAATTTTGCAATAAGGAGTTCATGATTTGAGCCACAGTCAGCTTCTGGTCTTGTTTTTGCTAACTGTATAGAGCTTTTCCACCTTTGGGTGCAAATACTACGATCAGTCTGATTTTGGTATTGACCATCTGTTGATGTCCATGTGTAGAGTCATCTCTTGTGTTCTTGGAAGAGGGTGTTTGCTCTGACCAGTGCGTTCTCTTGGCAAAACTTTGCTAGCCTTTGCCCTGCTTCATTTTGTACTCCAAGGTCAAAGTTGCCTGTTAATCCAGGTATGTCTTGACTTCCTAGTTTTGGATTTCAGTCCCCTATGATGAAAAGGACATCTTTTTTTTTTGGTGTTACTTCTAGAAGGTCTAGTAGGTCTTCGTAGATACGTTCAACTTCATCTTCTTTGGCATTAGTGGTTTGCGCATAGTTTGAATTCCTATGATACTGAATGGTTGCCTTGGAAATGAACAGAGATCATTCTGTCATTTTTGAGATTGCACCCAAGTACTTCATTCTGGTTTTTTTTTTTTTTTTTTTTTTTTTTTACTATGAGGGCTGCTCCATTTCTTCTAAGGGATTCTTGCCCACAGTATTAGATATAATGGCCATCGGAATTAAATTACTCATTCCCGTCCATTTTTGTTCACTGATTCTTAAAATATTGACATTCACTGTTGCTATCTCCTGTGTGAAAATTTCCAATTTTACCTTGATTCATGGAGCTAACATTCCAGGATCCTATGCAATATTGTTCTTAATAGCCTCGGACTTTACTTTCACTACCAGACACATCTACACCCGGGCATTATTTCTGCTTTGGCTCAGCCTCTTCATTCCTTCTGGTTTAAAAAGAATATTGCTTTTGCACAACGGGTTTGCCTCCAGGACACAGGTGTCAAAACCACCATTAAACCTAAGCAAAAATGGGAAAGGAAAAGACCCACATCAACGTCATTGTCATTGGGCACGTAGATTCAGGGAAGTCTACCACGACTGGCCATCTGATCTACAAATGTGGTGGGATCGACAACAGAGCAATTGAAAAGTTCAAGAAGGAGGCTGCTGAGATGGGAAAGGGCTCCTCCAAATATGCCTGAGTCTTGGACAAACTGAAGCTGAACATGAGCGTGGTATCACCACTGATATCTCCCTGTGGAAATTTGAGGCCAGCATGTGTTATGTTACCATCATTGATGCCTCAGAACACGGAGACGTCATCATAAACATGATTACAGGCACATCCCAGGCTGACTGTGCTGTCCTGATTGTTGCTGCTGGTGTTGGTGAGTTTGAGAACGGGCAGACCCATGAGCATGCCCTTCTGGCTTACACTCTGGGTATGAAACAATTAATTGTTGGAGTTAACAAAATAGATTCCACTGAGCCATCCTATAGCCAGAAGAGATACGAGGAAATTGTTAAGGAAGTCAGCACCTACATTAAGAAAATTGGCTACAACCCGGACACAGTAGCATTTGTGCCAGTTTCTGGCTGGAATGGCGATAACATGCTGGAGCCAAGTGCTAACATGCCATGATTCAAGGGATAGAAATTCACCAGTAAGGACAGCAATGCCAGTGGAATCACCCTGCTTGAAGCTCAGGATTGCATTCTGCCACCAACACATCCAACTGACAAACCTTGTGTTTGCCCCTCCAGGATATCTATAAAATTGGTGATACTGGTACTGTCCCTGTGGGTTGTGTGGAGACTGGTGTTCTCAAACCTGGCATGGTGGGCACCTTTGCTCCAGTCAATGTAACAACTGAAGTCTGTAGAAATGCACCTTGAAGCACTGAATGAAGCCCTTTCTGGGGGACAATATGGGCTTCAATGTCAAGAACGTGTCTGTGAAAGACATCATGGCAATGTGACAGCAAAAATGATCCACCAGTGGAAGCAGCTGGCTTCACAGCTCAGGTGATTATTTTGAACCATCCAGGCCAAATCAGTGCTGGATATGCACCTGGGCTGGATTGTCACACTGCTCACATTGCTTGCAAGTTTGCTGAGCTGAAGAAGAGAACTGATCATCATTATGGCAAAAAGCTGGAAGATGGCCCTAAATTCTTGAAATCTGGTGATGCTGCTATCGTTGATATGGTTCCTGGCAAGAACCATATTGTATCAAGGGCTTCTCTGACTCTCCTCCCCTGGACCGTTTTGCTGTGCGTGACATGAGACAGTTGCTATGGGTGTCATCAAAGCAGTGGACAAGAAGGCAGCTGGAGATGGCAAGGTCACCCAGTCTGCCCAGAAAGCTCAAAAGACTGAATGAATATTATCCCCAATACCTGCCACCCCAGTCTTAATCAGTGGTGGAAGAACAGTCTCAAAAGTGTTTGTCTCAATTGGCCATTTAAGTTTAATAGTAACAGACTGGTTAATGATAACAATGCAACATAAAACCTTCAGAAGGAAAGGAGAATGTTTTTGTGGAGCATATGTTTTGTGTGTGGCAGTTTAAGTTATTAGTTTTTAAAATCAGTACTTTTTAATGAAAACAACTTGACCAAAAAATCTGTCACAGAATTTGAGACCCATTAAAAAAAGTTTAATGAGAAATCTGTGTCTTCTTTGGGTCAACACCGTAACTCCCTATAGTACTATTTTGCTAAGAGTTGCTCGTAACCTATTTCTGGTAAAACAATTTTCGATTTATGGGTTTGTATTTCTAGGGTGGAGCTTCAGGTTTGTTAACCTTGTGTTGAGAACTCATTTGTTTCAATAACATCTTAAGCATTGGTGCAACACTTTCTAGGTTAGGACAGATGAGCAAAGGTAACTGTTTTGTATGTAAGCTAGTTTGTAAGGTCAGATTCTATAATATAAAACTCGTGTTGCATATAAAATTTTGTATGGTTACATAAATAATGAGTCAATCCATGTCATTTAGTTTCCCAGTTATGAGGATGTGCGTTCACATTTATATCAGGTAGTTAATCTAACATGTGAGGCTTGAACAGTATTGAGTACTGCCTTGCTAGAGTTAATTGTACACAGGTTCTAGGAAAAATAAAACATGCTGGAGGCTAAAAAAAAGGGGGGGGGTAATGTATCAATTAACCCTGCTTCAAGCGCTTAGAGAGAAACAAACACAAGTTTTAAACCATGTTTTAGGAAGATGTAATTCCGTAACCTATAGGCTTAATATAAAGCTGCATGGTAAACTTTCATTACAGTGCAAGGTAATGTAAGGTTTCTTCAATTGCGGAAACAATTCCATGTTTCCAATGTTAGAATACATTTTTCAGTGTGTTTTGAAAAGACTGGAACTTTACTTGTGTTTTTATAGTCTGGCCTCAGAAGTTAGGCTCCTCTTAATATGCATGGTACTGTGAATTAAGAGAGAGTTCCTTCAGGGCCATGTGAGACAACAGGTCCTGCCTTGGTCTGTCCTGTTGTCCAGCAGCTTTCAAATATGCAGTCTGTTCAGGTCAGTTCAGTCCCTCAGTCGTGTCCGACACTTTGCAACCCCATGAATCGCAGCACGCCAGGCCTCCCTGTCCATCACCAGCTCCTGGAGTTCACTCAGACTCACGTTCATCCAGTCTGTGATGCCATCCAGCCATCTCATTCTCTGTCCTCCCCTTCTCCTCCTGCCCCCAATCCCTCCCAGCATCAGAGTCTTTTCCATGGAGTCAACTCTTTGCATGAGGTGGGCAAAGTACTGGAGTTTCAGCTTCAGCACCATTCCTTCCAAAGAAATCCCAGGGCCGATCTTCAGAATGAACTGGTTGGTTCTCCTTGCAGTCCACGGGACTCTCAAGCGTCTTCTCCAACACCACAGTTCAAAAGCATCAATTCTTCAGCGCTCAGCCTTCTTTACGGTCCAACTCTCACATCCATACATGACTACTGGAAAAACCATAGCCTTGACTAGACAGACCTTAGTTGGCAAAGTAATATCTCTGCTTTTGAATATGCTATCTAGGTTGGTCATAACTTTTCTTCCAAGGAGTAAGCGTCTTTTAATTTCATGGCCGCAATCATCATCTGCAGTGATTTTGGAGCCCAGAAAAATATGCAGTCTAGGAAATCATTACTAAATAATTAGTATTACTAAATAGAGTCACCATGTTGCACATTACATCCACAGGATTATTTATAACTAGAAATTTGTACATCTTCAAAGGTTCAAATTTGTACCCCCTTCCCCCATTTCACCTCCCTCATTCTACCCCCACTTGTGGCAATTACTATGCTTTTTAAATCCCTTTCTACATGCTCAGGATATTTTCCTGGATTGCTATAAACACTTCCAGGACCGTGGAGGTCCACAATTGTCTCTCTCTTTCTGAAACTCTATAGAATTTGCATTCAGAATCACACCCTTTTGGCACTGACTTGCTTTCCTAATGAAATTATAAAATTCTCTATAGTTTTTCTCCCTCTTTATTCCCACCAGTGGCTAGCATGTTATAAACATGGAATGCAGCCACTATTTATATATTGAATGGATAGACAGAAATTTTCTGTAAGCTAAGAAAAACAGATACCATTAGGAAAAATTCCCTTAGAAGTTTGATTTGAGCAATTTTAGTAAAAACTATTTTTAAAAAGGACTTAACTTTAAACCCAGAGACAGAAAATACCTAAAAGAACAATGGAACAGTTTATCAGTTAATTGAATTCAGAAATTAGTCATTTGTATATGCATAGAGCGTTCTGGTTCCTACTCTAAGTTCAAGTATGAATGCCGACACTGAATTCAAATAGAGCATTGGTGAATGAGCAGCTAGCTCAAGGTCAGCAAGAGACTAAACATACTGCTTGTCTGTTTTCTAGTCAGTATTATGGAAGTTACAGGTGTAGCTAAAAGGTCATTGTAGCGCCCCCCAAATTTGCATTTTCAAGGCTTCTGGGAATATCATTCTACATCGTGATGTCATCTCCTAGGCTGCTTAAGTTTTTAAAGCAGTGGGATTTTATGACCTTGGGAAATGATAGCTCTGCTGAAACTGAAACTTAGAGGGATGATGTAATGAGGGCAATGACATTGTGCATCATGATGTAATAATACTGATTGTTTGAAAACTCTATCTAGGTGAGAGAAGCCTACGGATAGATCAATAAGCCTTTCATTAACTGGGCACCTTAAGTCGTTAAATTAACATTTATTAATTGATCTTACATTTAATTAAGTGGTTTTTTCTCCACCAAGGTAAAACATTGAACTGCTGCATCTCTGTGTAATGGTGGTAATAATGTTGAAACCTGTGTTCTCTGCTCACCACCCGCCCAAAGTTGTAGATATTTTAGAAATAGAAATACAGTTCATCCCCTCTAGGGACACACAGCTGCAAACCTCGCTTGAGACCTTCTCCAAACCTGGTGATTGAATCCAGTCATTTTAAGTAGAATGTTTTGAAATTCTGATGTAAACACTATAGAATTTTAAACTCTTTTTTGTGAATTTTATATTGAATGCACACAAGGCATTCAGAACCAGTCACATGATTGTGTAATTAAAAAGCAAAACATTATGATGTTGTTTTCTATAGTCTCATACTTATGCCAGGGGCAACTCTGTGTAGACAGGTCTAATGTCTATGCATACAAACTTCAAAATCTATCCCAGAGATTGGGTGAACAGAGAACACTGGGTTTTCTCCTTTTATGTACGGGAAAGAAACACTGGTCCTTTCTTTATCTTGCGATGGAATGGAAAGAATCTTGTTTCCACTCTAACCTTTGAAGTGTAAATGAATCTTTCCAAGAGTCATGTAATCCATGGGTCTCCTACTTTTAAAACCTGAAGATATTACCAAGTTGTAGCTTTCATACTTCTTGAAATGTAACTACCTAGAGAAGTAGAGCTCCTGTCTCTCTGGTACCTTGGGGCTTAACCTAAGGACCTCATCTAGAGCATTTGGTACTTTTGGATCAAAGCAATTAACTAGACTCATGGCTGCAGAACTAACTCTCATCATGTGTGAAGAATAAAATGCTTCTATGGAACCTAAAACCACACATTCCCAATCTTATGTACATTTCCATGTCTTAGAAGGTCAAGGCTTCTTACAAGAGCACTGAGAAATCTGGGGCATTTTATCTCCCCATAGGCTAGATTCAGAGACCAGTGCTTTCAAATATATTACTTGATTGTCATAAGGAGTCTGCACAATAGCTATCATGATGGTAGTTTTTAAAGTTCAGAAGAATGAGATTCAACAAACAGAAGCATTAAGCATTGCATTAAGCCAGGTGAAAAATGATGGTGACTATGATCAGGACTGAAACGATGGAGATAGTAAAAACGGGCTGGATTCGGATGTATCATTTTTTCCTTAACTTTATTGAAATGTAATCTACATATGATAAAGCATGCTCATTAAAAAAAAAAAAAGAATGAGGTGCAACAGATTTAAACAACTGGCCTAAGATTATGTAGTTAGAGTATTTATTGGTTTAGTAAAAATAAAATCCTGCCTGGTTCCAAGCCTATACTCTTTCTACTATGGCAAACTAAAGTGAAGAAGAGCAATTTTAAGGTATCTCTTGTCACAAGATTTCTTTGACACATCAAACAGACTTCATTTTATTTATTTTGGCCATATCATAGAAAGTTAAAGACTAAAGAAATATAAATCTGTACTGGTGGCTGGTGTCTGGGTCAAACCTAAGAGGAGAAAAAAAAAAAAACAAACAACAAAACCCACAAAACTTTAATTGTAATTTTCAAAGGAAAATTTTGTAAGTGTTTGATAGGAGACCTTTCAAAAAGGAAAGTGACTTCAAAATGTGTTATTTTCTGGCTCTAGTTACTTCCTCAGATAGACACATCTTCTCTGTCTTTTCAATGACTTCCTATTCTTCCAAGTTAACATGAAGAGACCCATTCTGAAAGCCAAGATAGGTACTGCTAAGAAATCGTACAATAGCACATCATAGATCTAAGAAAAGTTTCTCACATATCTGAAGCCTAAAGATAGAATTTAAATAAAGGAAACATGCTAACACAGGAAAGCTGAGTGTTATTACCATGTAAAGGGCATTTTTCATCCTGAAGTTGAATGCAAGGCAAGAAAAAATTCTTTCTTTTCTTGAAATAATTTCTGTAACCTAAGCAGAGCAGACCAACCAGCAAACTCTTAAATTCCTTAGTACACATCCCTCATTCCCCAGCAAAACAATTCAATCAAATCAAAACAAAACAAAAATTGTGCCTTTATAAGATACTAAAGTTTCGTCTTTTTGAAAAGGGAAAAAAGAAATCAAATTCATATACTAAAAACTCTTCCAAATTAATTTAGAAAGTTCCAGGAATATTTTAAAACAAATAACACATAATATTTTACAATCTGTCCTCAAAATATACAGTTTAAAATTTTGGTAATTGAGAATAATAGGCAAACATTATCTTTTGTGGAAAGTCAAATCACTGACAGCTGATTCAAGGATTCATTTGAAGAGGAAGCAATAATATGAATGATCATTCAAACTGGAATTGAGATCTTGTTCTTTTTTAACATTGACATGATTTTTTGAAGGAAGGAGAAGTGATAATATAGAGATCTGTGTATAATTGATATCCTCCAGTAAATTACATATGGTAAAAAATTAAAAATATTTGAAGTTCTAAAATATTTTTAAAGTGCTTGCCAAGATTATTTCATTTTTAGGAAAGGTTAAAAGTTATAAGCTGGGACCGAGACCATTTTGTCAGCTGGGACATGGGGAATATATGTATTATTCTCCAAATATACTAATATTGAACCTAGTCACTTTCCAGATCCACTTTCCTGAGTAGCTTTCCACCACACAAAGCTTTTTCAGCCTAACTTTCTATGCCTCCTAACCTTTCAGTACCTCAAGAATCTGCCTGATTTTTATTCCCCAGGCTCAGATTCTTAGTTAAATATACACCTGACTTTATCAAAGAGTATGTTTCATTCATTCATAATTTTCTAGTTTGGTCTTTTCTTTTAGGTTGACAGTCTCTTGACACCATGTGCTTTCTCTTACACGCTATGGAGTGCTAAAGAAAACCCAGTGGAACGAAGATGTTATTTGCCTAAAGAACTTTTAAAAGAAGTTTTTGGAACTACAAGATTTAAGTCATCAGCCCCGAATGAAATGTGATTAAACAGTTCACATAAATAGAGATTAGTCCCAAAGACAGACTCTAAAGACCTGAACACTAAATGGGAGGGTGTCATTTGTTAAGTGTGAGACATATGATTGCCCGTTCGTCCCTGACCTTGGGAAAATCAATGAGTTACATTGACAATCCTTTGACTAGATAGGCTTAACATTAGGAGATTTAAAAATAGCTTTAGCATGCATCAATGAATATCAGTAGAGTCATATTTAAAATAGCATATATATTGGAGATCAGATAATGCAGAAGATAGAAAATGCTAAAAGTCCTATGCTAACAGAACCTGCATATGATTTATTCACTAGTTCTACTAAATAATGAAGTTGAAAGTGGTTTTGACTTTTCCCAAGTGAACATGTTACTGTAAGGTACTAAATTACCCAAATTATGACTTAATTTGATATTTAGAGGCAAATGGAATGAGGGGGTAAGAGAAAAGAGTCCCCAAAGTATGATTTAAAACAGGTACAGTCAGGGAACCTCATGTGGGTGCTTTTACAGTAGGTATATAAATTGCTTCTTTCGTACATCACAAGATGTAATTCCCTTCTTCCAAAGAGCTAAAACCAATTTATTTCCTTTTTTGAAATGTGTGATAAAATATGAAACCTCTTAAAGACTCAATAAGGTTAAAAATGGATCAGTATTAAATAGGGTACCAGGATTTCTACTACCCACATAAAGTGTAATTCATTATATTGTAGTTGATAGGAAAGAGGTTTTACGATAGATTTTTCTTTCCTAAACTGCACAAGTCACTTAAATTTAGTGAAGACCTTGTATGCCATATAAGCAGCTGAACTGATCTCTTTACATTCTAAGGTTCTCACACCATGGATATCTTATCTTATATGCTACCACCCATCTTAAGAAACAGGTTTTGCTAGCCTTTGAACCTCATATTCTTTCTCTGATGTGTAATGTTCCTTGGGTTATTTTCATCCTTCTTCCTCTCAAAAGGCTAGTAATTTTTTCAAGCTAGCTCAAGCTAATTCTTACCTTTGTAGATTATGTCATTTCCAATGCATAGTGCCCCATCTATTTGGTAAGAAAGTTATTTTGAGAGGCAGATGAGTAGGGTGGCAACAAAGTCAGCTGTAGATAATCTCCAGTTTGTGGCATATTTTCTGGCAATGAAAATCACTCTGGAATTCAGTCATTACTGCATTTTGTGCTTCCTCTCACATGGACAGTGTGGAATGTAAAGCTGAGCTAGGTCCAACCACAAAGGACTGATCTGACTATGAAGTTTTACAAGAAGGATGACTTGCTTCCTATGATTTATTTTCCTGTGGATTATAATAGGAAACAAACACTCAGAATGAAAGATACATATGGCATGAGAATAAATGTGCAGACACAAAACGAGTGATTGACCTCCCCTCCATCCTTTGGTTCCTCTTTATCTTAGTTCTTGGAGGTGATTGCTGCTGTTCTTAATCAGAAAACTACTACAGCCTGTTCCTAGAAAGGAAAAAAAGCAGATTTAAATTGGAGATAGAAAGAAACCAGAAACTCCCTGCCCTTTATATGGATTGTAAAGGCACCTGCCAATTACTCTAGGTTCCATCCAGCACCAAATAAGGCAATTTGTTGCTGAGCCATAGTTATCTAACTGGTACTTTAATATTTCTGATAACATCTTGATCCTACAGGTGCTCCGGCCACAGCCTTCTCCAAAAACATTTTAGCAACAGTGATATTTTGGCATCAGCCAAGAGTGTATTCCTGAAAGATATGTCTAAGAATGAATTTATTTACAAATAACTCATATATCTGGAAAGGAACAACATACTAATGCCCAGAGATATAAGCATGTTTACACTTCAGTGCAGTTCAGTCGCTCAGCTGTATCTGACTGTTTGTGACCCCATGGACTGCAGCACACTAGGCTTCCCTGGCCATCAAATCTTGGAGCTTGCTCAAACTCATATCCATCAAGTCAGTGATGGCATCCAACCATCTCATCCTCTGTCATCCTCTTCTCCTCCTGCCTTCAATTTTCAAAGCATCAGGGTCTTTTCCAATGAGTCAGTTTTTTGCATCAGGTGGCCAAAGTATTGGAGTTTCAGCTTCAGCATCAGTCCTTTCAATGAATATTCAGGACTGATTTCCTTTAGGATGGACTGGTTGGGTCTCCTTGCAGTCCAAAGGACTCTCAAGAATCTTCTCCACCATCACAGTTCAAAATCAGTAATTCTTCGGCACTCAGATTTCTTTATGGTCCAACTCTCACATCCATACATGACTACTGGAAAAACTATAGCCTTGACTAGACAGACCTGTGTAAGTGTTTACACTTACTTACTTTAAAAAAGGGGGGGGTGCATTTTGTTTAATTGTTAAACACAGTTCTCTCTTTTACTGCCACACCTTGCCTTGTCCTGTGAATTAGGTTCTTTTTTTTTTAATTTTTTTAATTTTGTGCCCTTCCAGAGCATTTTTTGCTCCTTTTGGTTCTTGTCAATTGACCAAATTCCCATCTATTGTTCTGTTCTTTTTTATTTCTTGCTTTCCTTTTATTCCTTTAGGATTTCCTACTTTTAGATGGTTATGGAAAGTGGCATAGTAAATTGAATTAATTATGCCTTTTTTTCTTGGTTAAGTTGTACATGGCTCACTGCCCTTGTTGTTGAAAATATCTTACCATCTGGGGAATCTTCATTCTGTTCTGAGATAATAGACAAAAGTAGATATAACAGGGATATCAGTCCCTCTTTATATGACTTGTAAACTTTTTCTAAAACTGTGTCTTTTAAACTACTCCTTTTCAAATATATCCTCTGATCAAGAACCTTCAATAATTTTTTTTTTAAATTATGCATTAGATAAAATACAAACATCTTCATTGTTCATTCACAATCCCTTAAACTGTGTCCTAATTTGAAATTAACTTCTCCTGTAAGCAATTAGTCTTATATATCCATTATTTATGAGTTGATTTATATTCTCTTACTTACTTGGAAAAATATTTATTCCTTTTCTTATTATCTGATATAAACCATAAGCATTATTTTGTATCCAACTCAAATATCACCTTTATGATATTGTATTTTAACTCCCTCCCTCTTCTGAAATCATATATGATTTATATTCTCTGCAGTTCATTTTCTGCTTTTCATAAAGTCTTACTTATAAACTATTCCACACATCAAATACTTTTTAATCTACATTGAAAATTCATAATAAAGTGGTCATTTTTTTTTTTTTGTTTTTACTACTGCTCTAATGAGACTTTATGATAGGAGATTGCTTAGGAAATATTCATTGTATTTTTGCTAGACCACCACAGCAGATTATACCATATTAGGTGTAACAGTATGGTGTAGAAGTTTCCTCTGCTGTCTGCTATCTGCTAAGTCTCTTCAGTCGTGTCCGACTCTGTGCGACCCCATAGACGGCAGCCCACCAGGCTCCCCCGTCCCTGGGATTCTCCAGGCAAGAACACTGGAGTGGGTTGCCATTTCCTTCTCCAATGCATGAAAGAAAAAAGTGAAAGGGAAGTCGCGTAGGCGTATCTGACCCTTAGCGACCCCATCGACTGCAGCCCACCAAGCTCCTCCGTCCATGGAATTTTCCAGGCAAGAGTTCTGGAGTGGGGTGCCAGTAGTGATTCCTAATGGAAGAATAGCTCAGGTAAACAAGTTAATGCTGGTGCTATCTATCAGGTTGCAGATGCACAGGATATATTTGTGTGAGGAGACTATGACTTATACTTCAGATTTTTATATCCAACGTGACACCCATTTGTCTTTGATCTTTTTTTTTTTTTTCAGTAGATGCATTGATTGGGATTATGGTGTTACCTTAAAAAATACAAATATAAGTTTGGCAGATAGTTATTGTGAGTTTTTATTAGCTAATAATCTGAATTTCAATACTTTACAAAACATCTCTATTTTTGACCAGGACTTATATAATTTGTGATAGTATTTCTCTCCTAATACCATATTGTACAATGTTCCCTCCCCAATTTAGCATTGTACAACATATATTAAGTCCACCAGTACTGTGTGGCAACAGATGTAGAGGGATGATTAACTGGAGAGAAAGGATAACTGTTTGGCATTTATCCTTGGATTTCATTCCTATTTTCTTTTGGCAAGTCTTGTCATATTATGACCTTAAGCATCCATCATTAAACTCTAAAAAGTGAAAAAAAAAATACCAACTTTGCTAGATCTCTTGGTGTTAGGGTCTTTCTAATACATCTAACAATATTAGGTGAGCAGGTTACATGATGGCTGGAGAGAGATGTAAGTCATTAAGAGACATTTGGAGAGTATAATTTTCACTGACTTGTTGACAGTAGATAAGGAAAACAAGATTACTGAGGAAATACAAATTTGCTATACCTTGCTATAGGTATAGGCAGAGAACACCGAGACTGTTGAGAGAGGCCAGTGTAACACCCACTTCTGCCTAATGCCATTCTAAAATGAATTGAGGTGTTACAGAATATCTAAGTAGGGATAAACTTTAGATGGGACTTTCCTGATGGCTCAGAGGGTAAACATCTGTCTGCAATGCAGGAGACCTGGGTTTGATCCCTCAGTCAGGAAGATCCCCTGGAGAAAGAAATGGCACCCCACTCCAGTATTATTGCCTGGAAAATCCCATGGACGGAGGAGCCTGGTAGGCTATAGTCTATGGGGTCGCAAAGAGTCAGACACTACTGAGCAACTTCACTCACTTAAACTTTAGATAATTGAATGTATATGTGTTTCGTTTCAGTTCAAGTCAGTCACTCAGTTGTGTCTGACTCTTTGAGACCTCATGGATGGCACCATGCCAGGCTTCCCTGTCCATCAACTCCTGGAGCTTGCTCAAACTCATGTCCATTGAGTTGGTGATGCTCTCAAATCATCTCATCCTGTCATCCCTTTCCTCTCTGCCTTCAGTCTTTCCCAGTATCAGGGTCTTTTCCAGTGAGTCAGTTGTTCACATCAGGTAGCCAGAGTACTGGAGCTTCATCATCAGTCCTTCCAAAGAATACTAAGGACTGACTTCTTTTAGGGTTGACTGGTTTGATCTCCTTGTTGTCCAATGGACTGACAAGAGTCTTCTCCAGCACCAGTTCAAAAGCATCAGTCCTTTGGTGTTCAGCTTTCTTTATGGTCTAACTCTCACGTTCATACATGACTATTGAAAAAAACCATAGCTTTGACTAGACGGACCTTTGTTGGTAAAGCAATGTCTCTGCTTTTTAGTATGCTGTCTAGGTATATGTGTTTGGATCTTGATAAAAGTGTTACAAATAACTATACCTACAATATTTTATTAATGGATTCACAATGTAAAAATATATAAATTGTGACATTAGCAACATAAAATATATGTGTGTGCGGGGGTAAGTTAAAAGTTGCACAGAACATTTCTGTGTGACTATAGTTGTCACTAGCTTAAAATAGACTGTTATAAATATAAAACATGTTATGAAAGTCGCATTGTAATCACAGTGCAAACTCCTAGAATAGATACACAGATGATAAAGAGAAAAAAGCAAAGCATACTACTACAAAAATCATGAGTTTAGAAATAAAGATTGCAAGAGAGGAAGAAAGCAACAAAGGAACTAGAAAACAATTATTAAAATAATGACAGTTAGCTTTTACACATTTATAAATACTCTAAATGTAAACTGAACTTAAATTATCCAATTAAAAGGCATATAGTGTAAATGGATTAAAAAAAAGAGTCAACTACATGCTACATACAAGATACTCACTTAAGATTTAAAGATACTCATAGGCTGAAATTAAAGGGATGGGAAAAGATATTTCATGCAAATGGAAGCCAGCAAAGGCAGGGCAAGTTATACTTAAGTCAGATGAAATAGACTTTAAGTCAAAAGAAGGGTAATAAAAAAGACCATTATGTAATGGTAAAGAGTCAATTCATCAAGAAGATATAAAGTGATAAATATATATCCAGATTATACTACTAATAAACAATTATTAAAAGATATGAAGGTATAAATAACAATGCAAAACAGTAAGGGACTTTCAATATTCCACACTAACAATGGAAAGATAATTCAGATAGAATCAATAAGCAAATGATGGAATTAAGCTATACCAGAATATTCCATCCAACCAGCTGCAACAGAACACACATTTTCCTCAAGTACACAAAAGTGTTTCCCAGGGTAAATCATATGTTAGTTCACAAAATAAATTTTAACGAATTTAAAATGATTAAAATTTTATTAAGTATCTTTTTCAAATACATGGTATGGAACTAGAAATCAAAACAGGAGGAAAGCTGGAAAATTCACAACTATGTAGAAATTAAACAGTATACTTATGAACAAACAGTTGAAGAAATAAAAAATATTTTTAGACAAACAGAAATTGAAACAAAAAATTTATGACATGGAACACAACAGTTCTAAGGGCTTAATGATTATAAAACAGAAAGAACTCAAACAATCTAACATTATACCTCAAGGAAGGAAAAAAAGAACAGAGGCTAGAATGACAATAGAAATAATTAATGAAATTAGGAGTTGTCATTTTAAAGATGAAATAGACAAAGCCCCTTGACATTGATCTTGACAGTAGAAAAACTAATCCTTTACTTCCATTACTAATCAATTTGGGGAAAACAATCAGTTAAAAATGGGCAAAGGACTTGAATAGACATTTTCCCATTTCTCTATGTGGTGATGAATATGTTAATTATCTTGATCTTGGCAATCATTCCATGATGTATATTATAACATATCATCATGTTGTATACTCTAAATAAATACAGTTGCTATTTGTCTATTATTTCCCAATAAAACTGAGGGAAAAGTTTATTTCTCATTTGTGGAAAGTCCATGCAGTAATTTAAGGATCCAGGGTCTGCCCTCCTATGGATCTGTTCATCAGCATGTAGCTTCTGAAATTACTCTGTTCATCTTCATCAAGCTAGCCAGGAGGTCAAGGTCAGATAGCATAGATGAAGGAGATTTTAATGGATTTTAATTTAGGCAGTGATATGCATTATTTGTTCTCACATTTTGTTAGCTATGGCTTCGTTGTATAGTTGGCCTGAACGCAGCTGACTATAAAAGAGTTTGAGAAATTTAGTCTAGATGTGGCCCTGGAAATAAGAGGTTAGACAATTTTCAGGTTTATGCCACATTCACTAAAGTAAAGTCTTATTTTATGGCCTTTAAAAGTACTTAATTCTAGTTCACATTGGGACTAAATACAGTATGAAAATAATTTTTTCTACATAGGAGTACAGTGAAATAAACTCTATGGAAGCATTTTAATCCTAGTCCTATCTATTTTTGGTTTTGAAAGGTTGAGAAATTAGCATTTACTAAGTGCCAAAGTTCTGTAAATGATGAAATCAAACTGATACAAAGACGATTGCTAGATTCCTCTGAACCTATTTTAAAATAAGAGAATTTTGTCTAAGGCAGAATTGAGGGAAAACATGCCTTGCATAAAGACAAATATGAATAACAAACTTCCATTGATATTTAGTATTCCTAATGCAGAGAAAATTTTAATTTAATAGAGGTCTGCATTCAAAAATAACTTCTAAGATACTAATTAGCAAATAAGGGGACAGGAGTCTATGTAAATAATCAAAAACTTGCATTTTCTTCATTTATTAAAGTAAGATAAAAAGATCAAAACATTTTTCCTGTTTTATCTCTGACTCTGCTCTCTTGTCTTGCTCCCTATTCTCCCATCCCTCCTACACAAACATGTAAGACAAGTTAATAACCTGAGCAGAAGATGAAAATCATACACATAAACAATTTTTTGTTTCCATTTAGATGGAAACAAAATAAAATTTAAATCTTAAACGAAACAGAAAAAGAACCATAAATGTCCCCTCATTCTGTGATACAATTATTTTCTCTTGAACATCAGTTTGAATTATTTTAGTGACAACAGGTATACAAAATTACTACTCATTATAGTTGTGACTCACCCTGAACTAAAATTGCCAAAAACAAGATGTGGTCTTTTTCCTTTACTAAGTTAACATCTAAAAAGAGTGGGTTTTAGTTAGAAACTGGGGCATTGTGCTTAAACTCTGAACATTCTCACTTGATAGACAGTATACAAATGAAAAGCTAAAGGGACTAAAGTATAGTAGATGGAGGAAAAAGACTGAAAAAAATCAGATTTCTGTATATTACTGTGAAGATTTTAGCAATAATAACTATTAACTATTTAGCATTAGTAGCTATTTCTTTAAACAAAGATTTAAACATTGTTTAGATATTTAAATTTTTACCTATAACAGAAGCAGAAGATATTAAGAAGAGGTGGCAAGAATACACAGAAGAACTGTACAAAAAAGATCTTCATGACCCAGATAATCACGATGATGTGATCACTAATCTAGAGTCAGACATCCTGGAATGTGAAGTCAAGTGGGCCTTAGAAAGCATCACTATGGACAAANTATATATATATATAACTAGTATATATATATGAGGCTTCCTACGTGGTTCAGTGGTAAAGAATCTGCCTGCTAATGCAGAAGACGCTAGAGATGCAGGTTCAATCTCTGGGTTGGGAAGATCCCCTAGAAAAGAAAATGGCAAACCACTCCAGTATTTTTGCCTGAACAATCCCATGGACAGAGAAGCCATAGGTCGTAGTCAGACACCACTGATCATGCACTCAAAAACTATAAGCAGAATGTCCAACAAGTTCTAATTATTGAATACTTTCCTGCATTTCATCATTTCTATAGTTTCCATTCCAAATTTTTCTTGGAACACTTGTCTTTTGCATTCCTCACTCCGAGTAACCACAATGGAATGTGTCAATTACATCATGCATGTATTTATGTTTTTGAATTTCAGGATGAACAGTAAGTTCTTGGAGGGGAAGAGGTTGTGGAGAAAAATAAGGAAAGACATTCAATCTGCCATTGTACTTATGGCCCTAGGTGAATCTAAAAAAGAAAGTGAGATTTCTGTTGTTGGGGATGAGGGCTGGGATGAGTGACTGCTTAATATCAGTTTCAGAAGGTCTCTCATTGTTTAAGTATCTTGCAGCCTGAATATACTTGTAGTATTTGAGGACTCGTAATTGAGACACTAATGACTCTAAGTGCCAGTCAAAACTTCCATCTGTTGCCAGCTGACAAAACATCTGTTTGATTCATTGTTGGAGGAAAAGCTACCTTTGGTAGCATTATTGAATTATGATATCTTTACAAAACTTTTATGGGGTGGTCAAAGGAATTAGTCTTTTTGTATATAATTTGATCACATGCAATTCCTTTTTTTAGGAATTAAGAACTGATTTTAGAACATTTACCCTGTGTAAGATGGGATTCTACTGGGTGGGATATATATATAAAATGCTGTATCATTTTTCCTTGTTCCATTTGTATGTTTCTATTGGTCCCCATATTAAGTGGGTTTATTTATATTCTTCTCTTTATTTTTCCAAAGGAAGGGTATTGTCATTCTTTCAGCATCATTTATATGTCCTATTTTTCATGTCTTTACTTCATCAATGATAGTTTCCAGAACTCAATCTTTAAAAACATTCTCAAAGTAATGAGGTGTCAAATTTATAATTAAAAAAAAAAAGACAGCTCTTAAATCAGAGAATCCTGTGCCCTAAATATTACTGGAGAAGGATCCATAAATGCATATTAAAATTTATTAAATATTTTATGTTTCCAAATATGTAGAGATTATCATGAACCATCTAGTACAGAAAATGTTAAGTATGGGAATAATTTGTAAAGGTTTGAGCTTCAAGAAGATATCTCTTATAGTTAGATTAGGACAGGATATCAAGAAAGAAAAGCATGGGAAGTTCAGTAGCAAGCTTTATAGTACAGGCAACAGTGGCCATCACAGTGGTATGGGTCTTGTCTGTGCTGATAGATATTGTGCTGTGATATATTTGTAATATATCATTAAGATATCTTTGAGTGTTTTAAAATAAGCTGGATATATTAATACAGAAGTAAGCGGCTTCCCTGGTGGTTCAGACAGTAAAGAATCTGCCTGCAATACAGAAGACCTGGGTTTGATCCCTGGATTGGGAAGATCCCCTGGAGGAGGGCAAGGCAACCCACTCCAGTATGCTTCCTGGAGAATCCCCATGGACAAAGGAGCCTGACAGTCCATGGGGTCCCAAAGCATTGGACATGACTGAGTGCTTAAGCACAGCACATGTAAATAATTTATAAATTGACACACATATCTGGGTTTATTCTTGGTGATGTTTTTTCATTTTGGAGCCTGCCAAGCCAGAAATCAATAAGAATAAAAGGGGCATGTAAAAGATGCTTTATGGAAATCAAACCTTTATTTTCTTACAAGCATTGCTTACTGCTTTTAATACGACTACATTTTTCTCCTGCAGACGAAAACTATAGTACAATTTCAAAATTGATTTTGTAGCTACTTACTATAATGTTAAAAGCTTTATCTGCAGTGGATTTGTTATATAAAGACTTGCAGAGGCTTAGAGGCTGCAAGTAATGATGTATGTCTTACAAATAATGTATGTCTTGTATCTATAGCATATTTATGTAGGTGGTTGAGTAGGAAAACCTCACTTCTCCTGTGTCTCTTCTTTATTCTCATACTGGTGCCACCCTCATAAAACACTTCTGACCCCAAATGCCCAGGTTTATTTTTCCCACATAAACAGTTCTTTCTGATACCAGCTGAGTGTCCTACCATTTAACTAAATTCTGTCTACCTGGAGATAGCATTAGAACCCACATGATAAGGGCTCAGGCTCCCAAGACTGCCCGCCATTACATATGCCAATTACAAGTAGTGGGTCTCCAGGTTACCCACAACTTTTGTTGAACTTGGCAACAAATCAGAAGTTTCTATGACCTCCTCACCCTTCAGTTCAGTCGCTCAGTCATGTCCGACTCCCTGCGACCCCATGAACCACAGCACGCCTCCCTTTCCATCACCAACTCCCAGAGTTTACCCAAACTCATGTCCATTGATGCTGGGAGCCAGCGTGAGGAATCTCACCCGTGACAAGGTCACGTGGCATGAGATTTGATGGGCAAGGACGAGTCAAATCTCAGGTTTTCCCCCTGGCATTTCCTGAGCATGTACCCCCCCCCCCCAAATAAAAATCTGCCTGCTTTTCCATTCTTCTGACATTCTCTGGAAAAAGTCTACTCAGGGCTTTAGTCTTCTGCATTTTCAATCCAAAAACCCCTCTGATGGCTTTCTAGCCTGCCTGCAGGACTCCTACAGCTGCGCATGTGATTGTTTGAGGCCTCCCAACCATGGGAGGCACAGGAAGCTAGGGCTTCCGAGGAGTCAAAATCATTAGAATAGGACTGATTAAAGGTTTCATTTGTTGAGCCAATACTTGCTGCCAAATTTTCATATCTTTTATTTGTTGATATAGTTGGTATATAGAAAAAACAAGTAGCAACATTAGATCTTTGAATTAAGTACCTTCTTTGTTATAACCCACTGCACCTTTGTTCTACAGGAATGTAACTTTATTTAGCATTTTGAGGGTAATGCAGAGTAAAGAAAAAACACTTCTAGGGAAAAGGAGTTTTCTGGATGATAGACAATTATCCAAGAAGAGAGCCAAAAAGTGTTAGCAAGCCTCTTGGCCAGAAGATAATGTAAATCACCTGAGACCTTTTGTATACAAAAAAATATAGCTACCCCTGCATGACTCTGTATCTTCCATTATGTAAAATTTAGGGTATATAAACACTTTTTAAATAATAAAGTTGCAGGGGGTTTTTGCACAAGCCTGGCCTCCCCTGTGTCGATTCTTTCTTGCTCCCTCTCCCTCCCTCTAATTTCAGGCTGAATTCCCATCTGGAGCGTGGAGGCTCGCCATATCTACTTACTTTCCCTGGCTTCTAAGATCCATGCGAGGGGGTGCCCAAGGCGGGGCACCCCCCGATATTCAAGAGGATGCCGGTGGCCCACATAGATGGTGCAAACCTCTTGTCTTGAGGTTTTATTGGTTTTCCCCGTAAACCAAGTTATTCAGCCTCTTTTCTCCATCTAAAATTTTCCTACTATACTCTTATTTCCTAATCTAATCTTATATTTCTAAATAAATAATTCTTTCTAAGACGCTGATGCCGTCCACGCTTCAAATTCCCTGGATCCACCGGGCCTGGACCCCAGCACATTGAGTCGGTGATGCCATCCAACCATCTCACCCTCTGTCATCCCCTTCTCCTCCTGCTTTCAATTATTCCTGACATCAGGATCTTTTCACATGAGTCAGCTCTTCGTATCAGGTGGCCAAAGTATTGGAATTTCAGCTTCAGATTTGATTATTTGCTTCAATGGCCCATGGACTCACAGAAACACTTGTGTTTATCAATTTATTATAGAATAAAGGAGATAATACAGAAGGACAGTCAGATGAGTAGATACATAGGGTAGGGTCTGGAAGGGTCCCAAGCACAGGACCTTCTGTTGCCGTGGAGGAGAGGTGTGCATGGAAGTGGGAAAACCACTCTTCTAAACAGTAAAAAGTTTTCTGGAAAATGTGATGTGGAAAAAAAATGCATTACTTCCATGCATATTTTTTCTGAAAAGCATAACATGAAAAAGTATATATTTATGTCTGAGATATTCTATCATTTACTTCAGAATTTTAAAGATATTGTTTTGTTTTAATATATTATTCCTCAGTGCTGTAAACTATGCCAGGGATATTTATCGAATACATCATTAGCTGCCAAACAGTAATATATATAATTTTAAAGAAAAATCTTCTCAGGAATAGATAATGGAGATATATGTGTTAAGTTAGTAAGAAAGGCATTAGTTGACAATAACTACCAGTAATATATATCATACTTTGTACCCATTAAGTGTGCTTGGTAATAATTTTTTTCAGTTGTAGTATAACCTATGAAATCATGATATAGCCCTTATGGTGTTGTAACAGCGCTTTATCACACCACTGAGACATATTATTGTAGAATCAAAGTTTCTGTACAAGTGAAGGACTTGTAATGAAAACCAATCAAACTAGGCATGTAGAACGTGGATATTTCCTTTGTATCAGATAAATGTGTGTCTAAAATATAGAAGGGGTGAACAGACCATTGTTAACATTGCATGAATTTTGTTCTTGGCATTTTAATGATCTTCAAGTGTAGGAAAATGTTTCTTTCTTTATTTCTCTGTCTGTAAACCCAATTTTTTGACATTCATCTGAAAGCATTATTGTTTCTATCAAGAATAAGCTTGTTTTTTCCAGTTTTTAATAACACATTTTAAAATGTATCCCTTTGATAGTCAATGTTGCCCTTTAATATTATAATTAGGCATGCCAAAATCTTACTGCTTCTTAGGGAATGAAGCAGTTTTCTCTAGTAAAAGAAGGAAATAACATAAAGAACATATTTTCAAAAGATAAACACTTCTTAAATTTTTAAAAATTCTGTAATGTCTGGATGAATATATCCACAAAGTTTTTGATCTTTTTAAACATTTTGTTTCATAATAATTTTTAATTATAACATATAGAGTATATACAATTCTATAATTTATCACCACATGGCACACATAATTTTTACTCTGGTAAAAAAAACAAAAACAAATAATATTACTATCACTCATATGCTCCCCATGTAATTCTTCCCAATTATAAATTCTTATCTTCTTCCTGGAAGAAACCTGTTCTGAGCTGTGCATCTGATTTGGCTGTTGCTTTATGTCAGTAAATAACTCAAACACACACACACACACACACACACACACATACACACACACATACATATATATGATTATTTACACACTATTTGTGTACCAAAAAAACAATTATGAACTGGTTTCTCCTAATAAATGCAAAAACAGAAAGTATATATAAGAAGAGAAATGAAGAAGGAAAAACTATAATTAAAACAGCATACTTTATTTTCCTCTCAGTAAGATGCTGATGATCTGGCAGTAGATAAAGAGATTAGTTATGGTTTTCTGTCTTTAGACACTGAAATGATAACCAAAGAAACAAATTTCAGTTGTTTAAGGATTCTCCAGAACATCTTCGTTATTTAACCATGGTTCAGTTCAGTCACTCAGTCGTGTGTGTGATGCATGAACCACAGCACCCCAGGCCTCCCTGTCTATCACCAGCTCCCGGAGTCCACCCACACTCATGCCCATTGAGTCGGTGATGCCATCCAACCATCTTATCCTCTGTCATCCCCTTCTCCTCCTGCCCTCAATATTTCCCAGCATCAGGGTCTTTTCCAATGAGTCAGCTCTTTGCATCAGGTGGCCAAAGTTTGGAGTTTCAGCTTCAGCATCAGTCCTACCAATGAACACCCAGGACTGATCTCCTTTAGGATGGACTAGTTGGATCTCCTGGCAGTCCAGGGGACTCTCAAAACTCTTCTCCAACACCACAGTTCAAAAGCATCAATTCTTTGGCTCTCACCGTTCTTTATAGTCAAACTATCACATCCATACATGACTGTTGGACAGACCATAGCCTTGACTAGACGGGCCTTTGTTGACAAAGTAATGTCTCTGCTTCTCAATATGCTGTCTAGGTTGATCATAACTTTCCTTCCAAGGAGTAAGCGTCTTTTAATTTCATGGCTGCAATCACCATGGATGTGTAAGTAAAAGGATGCCTCTGTAGTCTGACTGCCACTATCTGTTTTTAGCCCCTCTTTCCCAGTTATGCCAGACCTGTACCATTTCCCATACATAATCATCCACTAAGATATATGTTTTGTTTGGATAAAATATTTCAGAAGTGGAAAAAAGTTCTCATAGTATGTGTGCTGAACTTCAGTGAACTGTCAAATAGTATGCAAAAATGCTTATACAAATTTAAAATCCCACTGGTCATTTATGAGAGTTCCAGTTGTTCCATATCTTCTCCAACAGGTCTTAAAAGTTTTTATCAAAGTATAGTTGATTTATCATGTTTGTTAATTTCTGCTCTACAGAAAAGTGATTCGTACACATATATATTCTTTTCAATTATACGTTATCACAGGATATTGATATACGATATCACTGTGCTATACAGTGGGGATGTTCCCTTGTAGCTCAGTCAGCAAAGAATCTGCCTGCAATGCAGGAGATATGGGTTAGATCCCTGGGTTGGGAAGATACCCTGGAGAAGGAAACGCCAACCCATTCCAGTGTTCTTGCCTGGAGAATCCAATCCCATGGACAGAGGAGCCTGGTAGGCTACAGTTCCTGAGGTCAATACAGTAGGACCCTGTTATTTATCTTCCAACTTTTTATAACTACCTCTTCTATAGGGTATCTCATTGTAAGTTAAATTACATTTTTTGATGGCCTATAGAACATGATGTTAACAGCCTTTCCTCTCATTTTAAGGATAACCTGAGATTCTGTCTATTCATTGAATCCTCCCTGCAACATGAACTCAGTGAGTTTACACGAGTGTATAGTATACAAATGTTATATACCAACCCAATCACCTGTCGCTCATTGTTGAGACTGTTCACTGAACAGTCAATTACATGTCACATGTAATTGATAAGGTACAAACTGGAAAATGGCAGCTAGTCATATACTCCTAAAGAAGCTAAAGGATGTCAGTGTGTCTAGACATGTTAGCTTTACAGGTGTTCCAGGCCCAGTCATTTTCCCACTGACTCCATATACCCCAAGTGGGGAGTTGGACCTTAAAAATCATACCTGGGAGTTATAAGACTCCTGTATGTTGTTACTGCACACGTTGGCCTGTGTTCTTTCTTGAGGTTTGGGTTCTGAGTAAAACCTATTGTATCTCACAAATTTATCCATTCATAACTGTATTACTACTGTTTATCAGAGTGGTTTCATGAGCCATAGTTAAATGAACAATTTGTGGCCACTTGTTCATACTGTTTTAGAAAGTTTCTTTTCACTTTTTTGGTCCATTTTTTTCTATTGGGTTGTCACCTTTTTCATACTGATTTGAAAAGTTTGCTGTACATTTTTGGTAAGTCCTTTGGCAGTTTTACTTATTCTAAAAAACTTCTTCACTTTTCATTCTCTTAATAAAGACTTTAGTCACAAGGAGTTAATAATTTTAATATAGTTTATTAATATTTTTTCACTTTCTTTAGTGCTGCTTGTGTTCTGTTTAAGAAATTTTATTACTACTCTAAGGTTATGGAGATATTCTCTAGTGTTAACTTCTAAAGCCTATACATTTTGCCATTTACATTTGGATTTGCAATCCACCTGGAATTTATTTTTGTGTGAAATGAAGTAGCAGTAAGGTTTCATTTTTCCTGTGTGGAACTCAAATTGATCCATTGCCACTTAGTGAAAAGGCTGCACTTTCCCCACTTTCTCTGTACTGCCCCTTTGATTACAGTTGAAGAGAACATATGGATTTGGGTCTGTTTCTAAATGCTCTTTTCTGTTCATTCATTTCTATCCATGTCTTTACTGCAGTCTGGATCATTGTTCTTTTTGTAGTAAATTTTTATGTGTGAGATTGCAAATCTCTTAACCTTGTTGTTATCCAAGAGTATTTTTCTCTTTGCAGTGCTTTGTATTTCTATATGAATTTTAGAATCAGATTATCCATTTCTATACACATATATACATACAAATATGCCTATGAATATTGTTAGCATTTTGCAGAAGGTAGCACTGAATTTATAAATTATCTTGGGGAGAATTGACATCTTTACAGTAATAAGACTTCCAATCCATAAAAAGTTTGCCCATTAATTTCTTTAGGTCTTTTATACTTTTTCCTCACTTAATAATTTTCTGTATAGAAGTCTTACATACTTTTCACTAGGTATATTCCTACAGATATGGTATTTATTGATACTCTTTTTTGATGGTATATTTTATGATTTTATCTTTTTCTAAGGCTAGTATATAGAACTTCATTTCATTTTTATATGTTGAACTTTGATTCAACAATCTTCCAAAATCCCTTCTAATGTGTATCTGTAGATTCTTTTGAACTTTCCATATGAAAAAATCATATGACCTACTTAGAATAGTATTTTTATTACTTATCTGTTTGGCTTTAATCAGTTTTTCTTGTCTGTTTGCATTGGCAAAGACCTAGAATACCTGAATAGAAATAGCCAAGATGGGTTGTAATATTTTGGGTATTGTTTTAAATTGTAGGGAAATCTGCATAATATAAAATTTGCCACATTAGGAATTTTTAAGTGTACAATTCATTAGTGCTAAGGACAGTCAAGTTGTTGTGCAGTCATTACCACCAATCGTCAGGACTATTTTCCTCTTGCAAAACTGAAACTCCTTGCCCTTTAAACAATAACTCACCATTGTTTCTTCCCTTCAGCCCTCAGCAATCACCATCCTACTTTCTGTCTTTATGAATTTGACCTACTTACAGAACAGAAGAAACTCTAGGTTCCTCATAAGTGCTTAGTTGCTCATTTGTGTCCAGCTCTTTGCAACTCCATGGACTGCATCCCGCTGTCTCCTCTGTCCATGGGGATTTTCCAGGCAAGAATACTGGAGTGGGTTGCTACTTCCTCCTCTCAACCCAGGGATTGAACCCAGGTCTCCTGTATTGCAGGCGGATTCTTTACCATCTGAGCCACCAGGGAAGCCCTCCTTACATAAGTGGAATCATATAATATTTGATGTTTTGTGATTTCTTTCACTTAGCTTATGTTTCAGTGTTCATGCATGTTTTAGTATGTGTCAGAATTTGCTTCTTTTTAAAGGTGGAAAGATATTCCATTATATTTATATATTAATACCACATTTGTTTATCTGGTGGCTCAAATAGTAAAGAATCTGCCTACAATGCAGGAGACCCACATTCAATCCCTGGGTTGGGAAGACCCTGGAGAAGGAAATGGCAAACCACTCCAGTATTCTTGCCTGGAAAATCCCATGGACAGAGGAGCCTGGTGGGCTACAGTCCACGGGATCACAAAGGGTCGGACACGACTGTGCGACTTCACTTCACTTCACTTGTTTATCCGCTTATCTGTTTTTGGATCCTTGGGTTGTTTCTGCCTTTTGGCTACTGTGAATAATACTGCTATGAACATGAGTGTAAGCTTGGGTTTTTTAAAGTAAATATTTGCTCTCTTCCCACTGTGGACTGATTTTTCTTTCCTGCTCTGTTAATGTTGGGCTTGGTACTATGAACTGTTTTGACAAATGCAATGCGAGTAGATATGACTCAAGTGACTTTAAAACACTTTCTCAGTGGAACTTGTATACTTGTACTTCCACCATCATCATGAGAAAAACGACTGAGGCAGCTTTCTGGGCCTTGAAGGATATAAGTCATGTTGAATCGACCTAAACACTACTCCAGATTGAAGCCAAGCTCATTTGGTGATGATCCACAGTTGTTCAAGTGCGAATGAAAAATTGTTATTTTAAGCCAGTATGCTGAGGAGAGGAGTATAATGAATCATTATTATGGCAATACCAACTCAATATTTTATCATTAAATATGATTGTTGTAAATTTTTAAAAAGAGGCCATTTATCATATTAGAAAATCTCTTTCTAGGTTTATATTTTTTACTTTTAAATATGTAATCTTATTGAAATATTTTACATATCATAAAATTTTCAGTCTCACATATCACAATTCAACTATTTTTAGTAACCTTTCCCTCTTTCTAGTCTTCTAGCTAGCTTGTTTATGAATGGACATGGAGATATCAAATTCTATCACATGTCTTTTCTATGTCTGTTGAGAAGCTTGAATTTTCTAAATACAAGTTTATTTTTTTTAATGTGGTGAATTCCATAATTTGAATTTCACATGAAAATAATTATAACTGTAAAGACAAGATAGTAGTGCTAAATTGTCCTCATCTATCTATTGATTTAGTGTTTATGAGATATGTTATATTCTTATTTTTTCCTTTTTGTAATGTCCTTTTCTTGGTGAGGTATGCTTAGGTATCTTGGCTATTTTGGCCTTATAACATGGGTTGCAAAGTCACCTTTCTCATGTTCTCAAAACTTGATTAAAATTGGTACTAATTCTTTCTTAAATGTGTGATACAATTCACTGGAGACACAGATATATTTTTCTTCTTTTAAAGAAAATTATGTTTGTGCTAGAAACTCATAAGAGATTTAGGAAAAACAAACACAAAGACTAACCCTCTGTGTGGCTAATTTACAATGCAAATTGAATCCCCAAACTTACCAGGTCCGTTTGATACTGTTAGGCATTGATTAGAGAAGATGGAATCCTTAAATTCTGGATGGGGTCTGTGTTAGAGTACCCAAGACCACCCTCAGGCTTGATAGTTCACTAGAAGGACTCACAAGACTCAGAAAAGCTGTTATACTCAGTCCTGGTTTACTACAGTGAAAGGATATAGATTAAAATCTGCAATGGGAAAGGACACACGGGGCAAAGTCCCAGAGAAACCAGACACAAGCTGCCAAGTGCTTTTTATTTCCCAATAGAGTTGCAAAGGGACAGGATTAATTACATCAGTCATGCGTGATAGGAAGTGCAACATATTGCCAACCAGCGAAGCTGTTCCCCTGAGCTCTGGCATCCAGGTTTTTTATTAGGGGTCAGTCATGTAGATATGGAGCACCCAGTCCCCAAGAGCAAAAACAGGTTTTCACCATAAATCACTTTGTTAGAATAAACTTACCTGATTATCTTAGTCTTGGCATGGCCCAAGGCCTCAGGCACACACAAACACATTATCAGGTAGACTATTCCAACAGCTCAGAGGATCTCTCTCCAGCAAGGGCCAGTCCTAGAGGCTAACTTTTATTTAGAAACATGTTTCCAAAAGAAATGTCTTTGAGATGTGCATGTGCTGGGTTTGAGTAACCTAGTCCTGCTGAGTTAACTGTTTCATGCACACCTTCTTTATCTCATGTTAGGATGCTTGTTTTAAAGTCTTTTATTTAGATACATTAAGTTTTAGAAGTTATACTTATTGTGCATTTTTTTTTGTATTTTTGACCTTACTGTGTCCTTATATTGAAGATTTGCCTCATAAGTAGCATACAGTGTGTCTCCTTTTTTTTTGACTGTTAGTTTTTATTCTTCAATTTGAAATTTTAGTCCACTTATACTTTTTAAATTACTGAACTATATAGGTTAAATTGAACATAATCCATGTTTTATTTTCCCTTTTCTCATCTTTTTAATATTACATGCTTTGTGTTAAGGGCTATTCCATTCCTACCCTATATTGTTAGATATATCATATTTTACTACTTTATTTCTGATCCTAGAAAGTAAAATATGAATTCTTAGCATTTTAAGTTTGAAGTGTTATAGCTTGTTAAACAATATAAAGATTCTCAGCATCTTAATTTCCTCTTCTGAGTTATTCTCTCCAGCCCATTCAAAGTCATTATTCCAGCAAGTCTCCTCTCAAGGAATAGAAGTGAGCAACTGGTATTACCATGGACCCTATAGCTAGATTTCATGGACTGAAACTCCAGGTCTTCAACTATGTGTATGACCTGGAGTAACTTAGTTACCTCTTTTGTGTGTTATCCCAATTTTCACATCTTTTAAGTATAAGGATATTAATAATACTTACATCATAGTACTGTGCAGAATAAATATTTTTGTAAGTGATTTATAAGAAAGATTTGCTGATTGCTAGCATGATAATGACTTTAATTAATATATCTCTTCTGCATCAGCAAATTTCATTCTCTATTAGATTTTTTCCACTAATGCACAAAAATGATTATTTTCTCTATCACTTAAAAAGTAAACTTCTTAACTGTTCTCTCCTCTAATCTCTGCTTTCTCCTTTAGCAACCGCCCATTGAAAAAGTCTCCTTTCTGGCCACATTCCGGAAGGGTGAGCTCTGCTTCTTAAATCTCAGTTATTTTTTTCCCAGTCTCAGGTTTTTGCCTCACTACTCCTCTGAACTTGTTCTCAAAGTTACAAACCACCCACCCCACCCATGTCGCTAAATACAATGATTAATTCTCAACTTTTATATTACTTGAACAATTAGTATTTTGTCTCCTTCTACAGTTAATTTTTCCCCTCTTAGGTATTCTGTCTTTACTTGGCTTCAAGTACTGCTCACATGTCTGCCATCTCTTTGGTACCATTTTATTGTTATCTAGTTTCTCCCTGGCTTGTAAATATTGGTAGGTGCCAGGGCTTTGTCACTGGTCCTTTTCACTTGGTGTCCTGACTTTCTGGATGAGCTCATTTCTTTCAATGACTTCCATCATAGGCCAGTGACTCTTAAATTGGCATTCTTGCACAAAGCTATTCCTGAAGTCTAGAATAACAATATACCAATATAACAATATACCTGACATTGCCAAATCACAATGCTTACACATCGATATCTGGATTTTCCCTCTATAGATACGCTCAGCCAATAGCCTCCCCCTCAATTTTAGTTGGTCTCTATCCCTCTAATTGCTCAGGGTAACTTGGTATTATCCTTGACTCCTCTCTCATGTGCGTGTCTGCTAAGTTGCTTCATTTGTGTCCAACTCTGCAACTCTACGGACTGTAGCCAGACTTCTGTCCATGGGATTCTCTAGGCAAGAATACTGGGGTGGATTGCCATGCCCTCCTCCAGGGGATCTTCCCGACCTAGGGATTGAACCTGTGTCTCTTAAGTCTCCTACACTGGCAGGCAGGTTCTTTACCACTAGCACCACCTGGGAAGCCCTACCTTATATCAAATCTTACTGCTCCTGCCTTTAAAATGTATCTAGATCTTGACTGCTTCTCATCCCATCCCCTTGGTGCAATCTCTCATCATCTCTTGTTGGAATTTCTACAATAGCCTCCAAATAGGTAGTCCTGTCTCTGCCCTTGGTCACTGAAAAATGTAAGTCAGATCATTTTATCTCTCTACTCAAATCATTATCATTTTATTCAACATCATTAAAATTTTCTATGACTCCTTAATTCTTCTCTCTGCTTTCCCCTATCTAGCCAAGACTTGTTTCAGTCCCCTCCCCGATTAGTTTCCTTCTCTTTTCCATTTGTTTACACTTTAGTCACATTGGTCTCCTTGCCTTATTGTATGGCCTTTGTCCTGCAGTCTGTCTTCTCCACATGGCTCAGTCCCTGGCAGGTTTCAATTGCCTGCTCTGATTTCACCTCCACAGTGAGGCCAAGTTCTCTCTTACCCTATTTAATCCTGCAGGTGTGCTTTTTATGTGGGTATAATTCTTAATTCTTTTTGCTATTCTTTGATATTATTTATAGTCCTTGACCCAGCCCTGATGCACCCAGGCCGCTTCAATGGTCAGATTTGCATTGGCCTCCCCCGGACATCAAAGGCAGGTCATTTATCTCCAAGGTCCACCTGCGTCCTCTCAAGTTGGATGAGAGCCTCAGCAAGGATGCCCTGACGAGGAAGCTTGCGGCCCTCACTCTAGGCGTCACAGGTGCTGCTATTTCCAGTGTTTGCAATGAAGCTGCCCTGATCGCTGCCTGCCACCTAAACCCCTCTGTTGGGGAGAAGCACTTCGAGCAGGCCATTGAGAGGGTCATTGGAGGCCTTGAGAAGAAGACACAGGTCCTGCAGCCCGGCGAGAAGATGACGGTGGCCTACCACGAGGCTGGCCATGCGGTGGTGGGCTGGTTCCTGGAACATGCAGAGCCCCTGCTCAAGAAGTCCATTGTTCCCTGGGGCAAGGGGCTCAGCTATGCCNAGGCCTTGAGAAGAAGACACAGGTCCTGCAGCCCGGCGAGAAGATGACGGTGGCCTACCACGAGGCTGGCCATGCGGTGGTGGGCTGGTTCCTGGAACATGCAGAGCCCCTGCTCAAGAAGTCCATTGTTCCCTGGGGCAAGGGGCTCAGCTATGCCCAGTGCCTGCCCAGGGAGCAGTACCTGTACACACCGGAGCAGTTCTTTGACAGCATGTGCGCCATGCTCGGTGGCCACATGGCTGAGCAGCTGTTCTTCGGACGGGTCACCATGGGGGCCCAGGACGACCTGAGGAAGATCACCCAGAGTATCTATACCCAGATCGTGCAGTTCAGGATGAGCAAGAAGCTGGGCCAGGTGTCCTTCGATCTCCAACGCCCAGGAGAGGTGCTGGTGGAGAAGCCGTTCAGCGAGGCCACGGCCCAGCGTATAGACGAGGAGGTGCAGCGGCTCATCGGCTCTGCGCGTGTGCGCACCGTGGACCTGCTCACACTCTGCCAGGAGCAGGTGGACAAGGTAGGCAGGTGGCTGCTGGGGAAGGAGGTACTGGAGCTGGCCGATATGGTGGAGCTGCTTGAGCGTGGCTGTTTGCCGAGAAGATCACTTAGGAGGAGCTCGTAGAAGGCACGGGCAGCCAAGAGGAGGACACGGCCCTTCCTGACGGTCTGCAGGGCTGGTGTGCAGGGCCAGCTGCAGGAGAGCCCAGCCTAGCGCCTCCGCCTGGAGAGCAGCCTCTGGAACCCCCAGGAAACAAATTAAAGCACATGTAACCAGAAGCAATGGCACCCCACTCCAGTACTCCTGCCTGGAAAATCCCACGGACGGAGGAGCCTGGTGGGCTGCAGTCCATGGGGTCGCTGAGGGTCGGACACGACTGAGCGACTTCACTTTCACTTTTCACTTTCATGCATTGGAGAAGGGAATGGCAACCCACTCCAGTGTTCTTGCCTGGAGAATCCCAGGGATGGCGGAGCCTGGTGGGCTGCCGTCTGGGGTCGCACAGAATCGGACACGACTGAAGCGACTTAGCAGCAGCATAGTACCTAAACACTAATATACTAGAGAGTTGACTTATTCATTATTTTAATTATTTTATTTTCAGTCTCCCTGCTGGAATGTATCTGCCATAAGGGGACAGATATTTATATATTTTTACTAATACATCTCAAGAACCTGATTAAGTATGAATAATATGTATGTGTTAAATGAATGAATAAATAAAAATAAAGGGTTGAAAAGGAGTCTCTCTTCTCCTTCCCTTCAACCATAGTACTCTCCTATCTTTGTTTAGGAAGTCCAGTGAAATAAGAAAAGCTTATAAACTTTGGATGAGTAAGAACAAGGGATACATTAACCACCTCATTGTTCACTGACAAATGCAGACTATTTGTGGTTATATATATATATATATATATATATGATTTAGATTATTTCTTACAAGTTAGTATTCTAAAGAACTTTTATTTTTAAACCTCTTTATTGCTTAGAAGAGTTTACTACATTTCCAAACATTTGTAATGCTGGATTTTACTTTAATATTTCTCAAAAGTATTTACCTCATAGTCTTAAGTGTGGAGTATCAAGAAGTCAGTGTGTTGTATAAGCATCTACTGCGAGCTTGTGTAAGATTGAGTTCTCTTTCAGCTCAGCTAAGGCAGGTGGCTCTGTGCCTCTCTCCAGGAAAGGCTGACTAATACTTGTCTAAGATAAGGATGAGGCAGGTAGCTAGGGATTTATAAGACGATATTTGAATTTCAGAATGCTATTGGAGATATCCACGGCTAGTCTGTTTACATATTCTTAGGGATATACCAAGAAATGACATACAACCAGGTTTAATAGGTCATATGCTCTGGCTTTGCTAGAAGATTCTCCTGTAAATATGGCCAAGCTCTCCTGAAAACAAGAGTCCTCACACATATCTTGGTGACTCACAATCACAGCACAGCACATCCTGAGCTGATAAGGAACGACCCTAGGGGTCCTTTTTTAATTTCATGTGCTCCCAATCTTATCTGTGCTTTCTGTGAATGAGCCAGATCTTTTACCTTTATTAAGGGTATAATATATGCATGTAATCTATGCTGGTGTTCAGTCACTAAGTCATGTCCGACTCTTTATGACCCCATGGACTGCAGCACACTAGGCTCCCCTCCTCTATTATTTCCCAGAGTTTGCTCCAATTCATATCCCTTGACTCAGTGGTGCTATGCAACTGTCTCATCCTCTGCTGCCCTCTTCTCCTTTTTCCCTCAATCTTTCCCAGCATCAGGGTCTTTTCTGATGAGTCAGCTTTTCGTATCAGGTGGCCAAAGTATTGGAACTTCAGCTTTAGTCCTTCCAATGAATATTCAGGATTGATTTCCTTTAGGATTGACTAGTTTGATCACCTTGCAATCCAAGGAACTTTCATAGAGTATTGTGAATTCTTCCATGATACTTGTGCAATTGATATAGCAATAGTACTTTTTCTTTCAAAGAATAAATGATCTATTTTCAGTTTTATAATTTTATACCATAATTTTATAATGCTTATTCAGAAAAGATATATTATTTTCATGGATTATCTGTTGTAAGAAACGTCAAACTTCTCATGTTTTCCCATTCTTTTGAAACATTTGTAAAATACTTTCAGAAGGACAGGCTTAAAATCAGATTTTCATTATTATGAAATGACTTGGCAATAGTTCAATTGCATTAATTTTTATATGTCATATAAACTTTTAAGGCCATGCTGTATTTTTGGATGTTTCTCTTTTCTCCTTAAAATAATAATGTGGAATATTTTGCTATAACTTCTATAACTCTAGTTGCCAAATTGATTTTTAAAATTTGCTTCTGTTAAATAATTGAAAATGAATTACTTTTTCCATTTACCCACAAAGTCTAGAAGAAATGCTTCCTTGGAACATTCTCTCTTTGCTAACATGCTGCATTTGCTGGATGATTTTCACACAGCAAGAGAATTCCTAAGATGAACTTTAAGGCAAAGTCATGTCATCATTGATCTCTTGCTCAACAATCCTTGAAGCACTAATAATTCAAAATGGTTACATTATTTCATTACCATGGAAATTGGAAGTGATGGCTGTGACCTTGGTGTATGGGTTGGTGACCCAAAACATGTAATGGATTCAGTGTCTCAGGGTGCTTGGCAAATATGTTTATATAACCTTTAGGGATCAAAGTATTTTGATCCTAAAATGAATCCACTTAAATTTGTTGGTAACCTACATATTTAGAAAATAACATTGTTACTCTGCTGCTTTTTTCCAGTTGAATACAGATTTAAATTATCTAGTAAGAGGCTATTACTTGTTGAATCAAAAACTATAAAAGCATCTGGAAATAATGCTATGCTTTAAAGAAATGTTTGGATAGAAAACGTCAAAGTAGAAATACTAAGTTAGCTCACAGCTATGCTTAGTTTATCTGTGCTCTTTATAAACCATGCATTCTTTTCCCATAACATTTTTTTTTTTTTTTAGTTTTTTGAAATAATCCTTTGTCTAGTCCCAAATTTGCAATCTCTTTGTGGCAAACATTAGCCATGTGGTCATCATAGCCATTTCCTCCTCCTAGCCTTCCTTGCAGTTGCAGGGGGAGACTAGGACTGATTATAGCCAATAGAACATTAGCAGAGGTGATGAACACCATCTGCAGTCCTAGACCTCTCAGGAGAGTTTCTACACTCTTTCCCCTCTTTTCTCCCATGTAGAAGATTCAGCATAGGACTCTATATCCCTTGGGTATTATAGCAACATAAACTGTAAGGACCCCTGATTGGTGAGTTACTGTTGGTATGAAATGTAGTTAGAATTCAAATCCATTCTATAGTTTGCCTCATTCATGCTTATACTTTTAGTTGTCTCAAAAAAATTTAGTTGTCTCTAAAATCTAAAACCTTTAGATTTTAGGTTAGTTTTTAAAAAATAAGTTAGCATATCCTAACTAATGTGGCACCATACTTTGTGTTATGAAAAACATTTACCATCCCTAAATTGTAATGACTGTGGTACAAATTTTGGCATGTCTTTACTGATTAAAGCTTTCTAAATTATATCTTAAAACACAGGTCTACTGATAGGAGACATAAAAAATAAGATACAGTCTAATTGTATTGCTTTATTTTGGGGAGGGGAGAAATGTGGAGAGTATGTATAATTTGTCTTACTTCTAGGTTTATGACTATAATTTTTAATACAAAATGTTACCTGATTGTCAAATGAAATTTTTAAAAATGATGATCCTAAGCTTTCATATTATCCTCGCATGCATGCTAAGTTGCTTCAATCATGTCTGACTCTTTGTGACCCTATGGACTGTAGCCTTCCAGGCTCCTCTGTCCATGGGATTCTAAAGGCAAAAATACTGGAGTGGGTTGCCATGCCCTCCTCCTGAGGATCTTCCCGACCCAGCGATTGGACTTGTGTCTCTTTTGTCCCCCGCATTGGCAGGCAAGTTCTTTGCCTCTGACTCCAGCTGGGAAGCCCCTTATTATTATCCTTAAATACTTTGAAAATCCAGCCAATCTAATCCATCTATAGCTTCAATACATTTTCCTAGGCTACTATGCTTTTTTTTCCCCATCATATCAATGATGTACTTTGCTTTGATAAAACACTGTAAAGAGAGGCACAATTTCATTCAATATTTACTCAATGCAAATTTACCAAAGATCTAATATCTACCAGATAACATGTTAAGTGCTGAATTATATAGCAGTGAGCAAACCATACTTGAATCTTGCCCTAATAAACTTGAGATCTAGTACGGAAACATTCCAAATAATTAATTATATAAATAACTTTTGGCTACCTCACACGAAGAGTTGACTCATTGGAAAAGACTCTGATGCTGGGAGGGATTAGGGGCAGGAGGAGAAGGGGACAACAGAGGATGAGATGGCTGGATGGCATCACGGACTGGATGAACGTGAGTCTGAGTGAACTCCGGGAGTTGGTGATGGACAGGGAGGCCTGGTGTGCTGCGATTCATGGGGCTGCAAAGAGTTGGACACGACTGAGTGATTGAACTGAACTAAACCTATGATCATAATTGTCATAAGTTAGTGAACATATGGAAGAAGCTATGAGAGTGTATTACAAAGGACATAATTTAATATGGAGATATGGAGAGTACTTACTGAAAAAGGGACATTTACATTGAGAAGTTATGAAAGAAAAGGAAAGAAAGAATGAAAAGGAGGAAATGAAGGAAGGAAAGAAAGGGAAAATAAAGCACCCCAGACCCGGTTAAGTTTGTAAGGAGAAATACCTGTCAGTTTAGCAAGTTTAAAAGTAAAAGTGTTAGTCACTCAGTCACTCTAGGAATAAGCTAAGAGTTTTCCATCTGTAAAATTATTAGCTATAAAGGTAAAGGAATTTAATCAAAAAAGAAATCAAAATATGCATAGAAACAAATGAAAATGAAAACACAACAACCCAAAACCTGTGGGACACTATAAAAGCAGTGCTAAGAGGAAAGTTCATAGCAATACAGGCACACCTCAAGAAACAAGAAAAAAGTCAAATAAATAACCTAACTCTACACCTNAGCCAGTTGTATAATATGGTTTTTATTAAGATTTAAACTGCATAAACTTACATTGAAAGAATTATACTGCTAACAAGATAATAAACAATAAGTACTCAAAACGCAAAAAAAAAAAAAAAAAGGTAAAGGAACTTAAAAGTCCTCAGGCACTAGGATAATTAATGTTACTTGCACATTTAGGTGTTTAGTAACTTGGAGTGTTCATTTACCAGTTTCTGCCTGTATCACAAGAGACTGAGAGTACCATAGAACAGGCAGGATAGAAAAATAAAATGTCCTGTAAACAAATTAGATGTTTGTTATAAAGTTTCTCTGTGGAATGACATTGATTTCAGTTCAAGTATCTCATAGAAATCACTCTTGCCTGGAGGTAAAGTACCTTAATGAAAATTGTGTCTTAATTGAGAATAAAACAAAGAAAAATACCTCTACTGTGACAGTGCTTTGGTTTGCAAGGGGAAAGTTACTCAAATGCTACCATTTCTACTTAGTGGTCAAAAAATTTTAAATAAGCACATTAAGCATGACTTAAAATAGAAGGAAAAAAATGCATGCTTTTTTTCCCTTAAGCTGTGTATAAAAATAACATGTTTAAGATAAAGATGGAAAATGTTCATTCATAATCAAACTACTCAATCACAGATAGCTTTTTTATATTCTCAGTTTAGTCTCCTTTAAACAATTTCTTTTTACATAGTTAAATCACATCACTGTATGCATATAATTTATATTTTATTCTATATTGTATAGTATTATTCAAATCAATAAAATGATTGCAAAATGAAACACTGAATAATTTGCATAGTTAACATAGCTCTTGTTGAGTATTCAAATTGTTTCTCAGTATTAACTATCCCTGGTGGCTCAGACAGTAAAGAATGTGCCTGCAATTCAGGAGACCCAGGTTTGATACCTGGATGGGGAAGATCCCCTGAAGAAGGAAATGGCTACCCAATCCAGTATTCTTGCCTGAAGAATTCCATGGGGAGAGGAGCCTGGCAGGCTACAGTTCATGAGGTTGTAAAGAGTCGGACATGACTGAGCAACTAAGACTTTCACTTTCTTTCATTAACTATGATATATAATACCGGAAGAAATTCTTTGGGACAGTTTTTATGTCTAATAAATGGAGGACTACCTACCACGTTATTGTGATTTTTCCAAAGCATAGTTAGCAGATCAAATAATATGCAAGATAATATACTATTATTCATGTATAATCTAAATGTTTTCAATACACTGCACGTACTTACATATAAATTTACAGTGTATGTAAGAATGACTATTAATTCTTTTTCATGATTTAAATACTTGATAAGTTGAAGAGTTAATAGTGTGATGCTGATTGCGTGTGTGTGTGTGTGTGTGTGTGTGTGTGTATGTGTACTCAGTTGTGTCCGACTCTTTGAGACCCCATGGACTGTAACCCACCAGGCTCCTCCTCTGTTCGTGGAATTTTCCAGGCAACAATACTGGAGTGGGTTGCCATTTCCTGCTCTAGGGATTGAACCCATGTCTCCTGCATTGGCAGGCTTTTTTTTTTTTTAACCACTGAGTCACCTGGAAAGCCCTAGTGTGATATTACCAGCTTCTTTAATTTGTATAACCATCTGGACATGTGTGTCTAGTGTAGAAAATTCCTTGAGCTGTTTATTAATTTAACAGACTGGAAGATGTATTTTGTCTCTAATTTCATTTTTGTCTAATATTTAAAATTTTGACAAATATGAAAATTGAAATGTTAAAATGATAGGGTCTCAAATGATTTGAATCACACAAATATAGTCAATAACTGAAATATGAAATACATAAGAAGGAATCAGCAATTGATTAGATGATACAGAGCAAAGAATCAGTGAACTGAAATAGTAGAAATCACTCATGCTGAACAGAGAAAGGAAAAAAGAATTTAAAAAATGAGGATAGTTTAATGAGACATCAGACAATATCAAGCATAATTAGATTCACATTATAGGCATACCAGAAGAAGATAAGAGATTGAAAAGGGGCATAGAGTGTATTTGTATACAAAGTAACAGAAAACTTCCCTAAACTGGGAAAGGAAGCAAGCATACAGATCCATGAAGGACAGAGATTCCCAGACAAGATCATCCTANACATCAGACAATATCAAGCATAATTAGATTCACATTATAGGCATACCAGAAGAAGATAAGAGATTGAAAAGGGGCATAGAGTGTATTTGTATACAAAGTAACAGAAAACTTCCCTAAACTGGGAAAGGAAGCAAGCATACAGATCCATGAAGGACAGAGATTCCCAGACAAGATCATCCTAAATATGACCACATCAAGACATATTGTATATAAAATGGCAAAAATCAGACAATATGAAAAGCATCAAGGAAAAGGAACAAGTAATACACAAAGAAATGCCCATGAGACCATCACTGACTTTTCAGCTAAAACTCTGCTTGCTAGAAGAGAGTGACACACTGTACTTAAAGTGATGAAAGGGGAAAATATCAAATGACCATTACTCTAACTGGCAAAGCTTTCATTCTGGTTTGAAGGAGAGATCAAAATTTTACAGACAAGCAAAAGCTAAAAGAGTTCAGCACTAAGTGGAAAGCAAAAGACCACAATAAGAAATATACATAGAGAATAGACTCATGGACATGGGAAGAGGGGAGGAGAGGGTGAGATGTATGGAAAGAGTAACATGGAAACTTACATTGCCATATGTGAAATAGATACCCAAAGGGAATTTGATGTATGGCTCAAGAAACTCAAACATGGGCTCTGTATCAACCTAGAGGGGTAGGGTGGGGAGGGAGATGGGAGGGAGGTTCAAAAAGGAAGGGCTATATGTATACCTGTGGTTGATACATGTTGAGGTTTGACAGAAAACAGCAAAATTCTGTAAAGAAATTATCCTTCAATAAAAAATAATTTAAAAAATAAAAAAATTATGAAATGAAAAACCTCATTGGTAAAGACAAAAATCCAGTGAAAGTAGATCAGCCACTTCCTAAGCTAGTACGAAGGTGAAAAGACAAAAGCGGTAAGATCATCTATATGCATAATCAGTAGTTAACGGATGCACAAAAGGATGTAAAATATGACGTGAAAAATAGTAAACATGGGGAGAAAGCAGTGAAAATGCATAGTGGTTAAAATGCTTTAAATTTAAGAGATCAGCAACTTAAATAATCCTATATAGAGATCACAAAAAAAGCAAAGGAATTTCAGCAAAACATGTATTTCAGCTTCACTGAATATGCTAAAGACTTTGACTGTGTGGATAACAACAAACTGTGAAAAATTCTTCAAGAGATGGGAATACCAGACCACCTTACCTGCCTCCCGTGAAACCTGTATGCAGGTCAAGAAGCAACAATTAGAACCAGACATGGAGCAACAGACTGGTTCCAAATTGGGAAAGGAGTATGTCAAGGTTGTATATTGTCACCCTGTTTATTTAACTTACATGCAGAGTACATCATGTGAAATGCTTGGGTGGATGACTCACAAGCCGGAATCAAGACTGCTGGGAGAAATATCAACAACTTCAGATATGCAGATGATGCCACTCTAACAGCAGAAAGTGAAGAGTAACTAAAGAGCCTCTTGATGAGAGTGAAAACAGGGAGTGGAAAAGTTGGCTTAAAACTCAAAGTAAAAAAGCTAAGATCATGGCATCTGGTCCCATCACTTCATGGCAAATACATGGGGAAAATGTGGAAACAGATTTCATTTTCTTGGGCTCCAAAATCACTGCAGATGGCGACTGCAGCCATGAAATTAAAAGATGCTTGCTCCTTGGAATAAAAGCTATAACAAACCTAGGCAGTGTATTCAAAAGCAGAGACATCACTTTGCCAGAAAAGGTTCATAAAGTCAAACTATGGTTTTTCCAGTAGTCATGTATGGATGTGAGAGTTGGACCATAAAGAAGGCTGAGCACTAAAGAACTGATACTTTCAAATTGTGGTGCTGGAGAAAATTATTGAGCCCCTTGGACAGCAAGGTCAAACCATTGGATCCTAAAGGAAATTGACCATGAATATTCATTGGAAGGACTGATGCTGAAGCTGAAGCTCCAATACTTTGGCCACCTGATGTGAAGAGCTGATTCACTGGAAAATACCCTGAGGCTGGGAAAGATTGAGGGCAAGAGAAGCGGATGACAGAAGATGAAATGTTTGGATGGCATCAGCTACTCAATGGACATGAGTTTGAGCAATCCTCCTGAGATGCTGATGGACAGGGAAGCCTTGCATGTTATCGTCTATGGGGTCAGAAAGAGACACTACTTAATGACTGAACAACCATAAATATCACTATCTATACACACATGTACGTACACACACAAACACTTAAATGTAGTTATCAAATCATAAATTCAATCGAAGAAGAAAAGGAATGTAAAAGAACTAAAAAAACAACCGGAAAACAATAAGTGGCCCTAAGTACATATCTATAAGGAACTACTTTAAATGTAAATAAGCTCAATGCTCCAATCAAAAGATACGGTGTAGCTGAATAGAACAAAAACAGGCCCCATATACATGTTGCCTACAAAAGACTTACTTCAGATTTGGAGACACACAGTCCAAAAGTGAGGTAGTGGAGAAAGGTACTCCGCACAAGGGGAAATGAAAACAAAGCTGAGGAATCAAAACATATCAGACAGAATGGGCTTTAAAATGAACACTGTAACAAGAAACAAAGAAGGACATTACATAATGATCAAGGGATCAAACCAGGAAGGAGTTATAGCAATTGTAAATTTATATGCATCCAACATAGGAGCTTCTTGATACAGAAAGCAAATATTAACAGGAAGAAACTGATAGTAACAGAACAATAGTAGGGGACTTTAATACTCCACCTATATCAATGGACACACCACCCAGACAGAAAATCAATAAGGAAATACTGATCCTCAGGAACACATTAGATTAAATCAAGTTAATAGATCTATACTGTATAGAAGATTTCATCAAAGAGAAACAACAGAATACATTCTTTTCAAGTGCACATGGAACATTCTAAATGATAGATTATGTGCTAGACCACAAAACAAGTCTCAGTAAATTTAAGACTAAAATCTTATCAAGCAATTTTTTCTGAACATAATGCTATGAGCCTAGAAATCAACCATAAGAAAAGAAACTCTAAAACACAGAGGTGGAGGCTAAAAACTGTGCTGTTTAGCAATCAATGAGTCACTGAAGAAATAAAAAAGGAAACCAAAATATACCTGGAGACTAATGAGAATGAAAATATGTATTCCAAAGTGTATGGGAAGCAGCAAAAGCAGTTCTAAGAGGTAAGTTTATGACCATAAAAGTCCACCTCAGGAAACAAGAGCAACCCCAAATAAACAAACTAAGCTCACACCTAAAGGAACTAGAAAAAGAATAAAAAAACTCAAAGTTAGTAGAAGAAATCATAAAGATTAGAGCAGAAATAGATTAGAGACAAAACAATAAAAAAGATCAGTGAAGGTAAGAGTTGGTTCTTTGAAAAAGTAAGTAAAATTGGTAAGTGTTTAGCCACACTCATCATGAAAAAAAGAGGGCGCAATCAATAAAATCAGAAATGAAAAAGAAGAGTTATGCCCACACCACATAAATACAAAGGTTCATAAGAGATTACTACAATCAACTAAAAATCAATAAAGTGGCCAATCTAGAAGAAATGGACAAATTCACAGAAATGTTCTATTTCCCCAGACTGAGCCAGGAAGAAACGAAGTATAAGCAGACAAATTACCAGTAATGAAATTGAATCAGTAATAAATTCCCCTAAAACAAAAATCCAGGACCAGATGGCATCACAGGTGAATTCTACCAAACATTTATAGAAGTTAACACCTGCCCTTCTTGGAAGGAATGCTTCTGAACTCATTCTACAAGGCCAGAATCTCTCCGATACCAAAACCAGAGAAAGTTATCACAAAAGAAGAAAATTACAGGCCAATGTCACTGATGAATATAGAAGCAAAAATCCCCAACAAAATATTAGCATAATGAATTCAACAATACACTAGAAGGATCATACACCAACAATCAAGTGGGGTTAATCCCAGGATACAAAGATGGTTCTATATTTGTAAATCATCAATATTATACACCACATTAGCAAACTAAAGAATAAAAATCAGATGATCATATCAAAAAAGCGTTGGATAAAATTCAAGATCCATTTATTATAAAAATTCTCTACTGTGTGGTTATAGAGGGAATACGTGAAAGTGAAAGGGTTAGTTGCTCAGTTGTGTTTGACTCTTTGTGGCCCCATGGACTAGCCCTCTAGGCTCCTCTGTCCACAGGATTCTCCAGACAAGAATACTGGAGTGGGTTGCCATTTCCTTCTCCAAGAGATCTTCCTGACCCAGGAATTGAACCTGGGTCTCCTGAACTGCAGGCAGACTCTTTACCAACTGAGTAAAGAGTATATAAAAGGAATACACTTCAATATAATAAAGGCCATCTAAGACAAGCCCACAGATGACTCATACTCAACAGTGAGAATCTGAAAGCACCTCCTCTAAGTTCAGGAACAAGACAAGATTCCCATTCTCACCACTTTTATTCAAAATAGTATTGGAAGTCCTAACCACAGCAAGCAGATAAGAAATAAAAGGAATCCAAATTGGAAAGAAAGAAGTAAAACTGTCACTGTTTGCAGATGACATGATCCTATACACAGAAAATGCTAACTAAAGATGTGACCAAAAAACTATGATAACTTATCAATGAATTCAGTAAAGTACTAGGATACAAAATTAATATGAATAACTTTATTTCATCTCTATATATTAACATGGAGAAGGAAATGGCAACCCACTCCAGTGTTCTTGCCTGGAGAATCCCAGGGACGGGGCAGCCTGGTGGGCTGCCGTCTCTGGGGTCACACAGAGTTGGACACGACTGAGGTGACTTAGCAGCAGCAGCAGCAGCAGCAGCATATATTAACAACAAACTCTCAGGAAGAGAAATTTGAAAACTACAAATCAGTTATAAAGTAAGCCAGTAGAAAAATGAGCAAAAGACAATAAGCAGTATATAAAATTTAAGAATGATAAGTAAACCTAAGAAATACATTTTTTACTTCATAAATATTGTATTTTTTCATTAGTATTTATATTGTATTAGTATTTTTTACTTAATTAGTATTACTTAATATTACTTCACTAGTATTAGAAATATGCTAATTATAGTCAAGAGTGACATAGTGTTTTTTGAATCTAGGATGACAAAAATTAACAAGAGCTTTTGAAACATGTGAATGAAAGAAAACTAATGTAGTGATGTTGGAATATCATTGGTCCAGCTACACTGGAAATCTATTGAGAATTATCTTGTAAAGCTGAATATGGTCATCTGTTAGAGCAATTTCACTTCCAGAATCATCACACAAATACATTCTTGCATAGGTGTGCCAGGGGATACAAGCAAAACTGTTCACAACTAATAATAACTTTGTTATAAAAGACTGGAAATGACTCATTATTTTGAGAGTAGAATGCACACAATGGGATATAGAGCAGGTAAATATGTCAAGTGAGTTTTTTTCTGAAGGTATCATAGAGCATTATTTTTTTTATAAAGGTCATAAAACCCCCAGATTAAACAATGTTTTTGGTAATTAATATACAGTCTTTAGAAATAACTACAAAAAAGATTTTCTAAAATCACAAAAATGGAGGCAATTGAAGTATATGCAAAGGTACTGCAAAGAATCATTATTAGTAATCTTTAACTCTTTAGAATTTGAGATAACATAATCAGTTATTAAATAGAAATATTTAAATTCAATTTTTATGTTTTGCAAGTATTACATTTAAAATTAAGGTCAATAAACCTAGGGTTTTTAAAAACATCCCAAATTTGGATCTAGGACTGATTTGTTTTGCCAACAGATTTTGAAGCGAGTTAAACACAGTAAAGAATTGCTTCTTTATAATAGGTCACAGTCTTCATTTTATCTGAATTATTTCTGTGAGAAATTATATTATTCTTTAAGTACTTGTCAGGATATCTGAAGATTTAATATATACATGATATGAGAAATGCTGGGCTGGAGGAAGCACAAGCTGGAATCAAGGTTGCTGGGAGAAATATCAATAACCTCAGATATGCAGATGACACCACCCTTATGGCAGAAAGTGAAGAAGAACTAAAAAGCCCTTTGATGAAAGTGAAAGAAAAGAGTGAAAAAGTTGGGTTAAAGCNACAGGGAGGCCTGGTGTGCTGAGGTTCATGAGGTCACAAAGAGTCAGACATGACTGAGTGACTGAACTGGCTGATAATGATGTATGGTAGTTTTCTATCACAAAGATTCGTTTTATTTATCATCTATATTTGGCCGTTTTCAATATAATTTAAAATATTCCTGTTAGAAAATATTCCTAGCAGATTAAGTCTCATTTTAATACTGGTTTCAAAGAAATGATAAAACCCATCCTGCTGCTTTTCTAAGAACACAGTATCAGCTTTCATTATTGGCTTCTAAATGCATGAACCTAATATAGAAATACAGAGTGATACAATATTTTGTGGTGAGATGATGTAAACTTGGCATCTTGTTTCTTTTTTCCTGTGATTTTAAATAGCTTGCTGATACAATCCATACTTGCTCAGGTCTATATTTTTNAGAAATGATAAAACCCATCCTGCTGCTTTTCTAAGAACACAGTATCAGCTTTCATTATTGGCTTCTAAATGCATGAACCTAATATAGAAATACAGAGTGATACAATATTTTGTGGTGAGATGATGTAAACTTGGCATCTTGTTTCTTTTTTCCTGTGATTTTAAATAGCTTGCTGATACAATCCATACTTGCTCAGGTCTATATTTTTGCCTGCCAACCAGCAAGCAAATGTTTCTAGAATAGTGTTGAGCAAGTGAAAGATTGAATCACTGTCAATATCAATAGTGTGCTTTAATTGTACTTTAAGATTAAAAGAATATCACCATTTATTATTTATAGAATCATTATGTAGTTTCTGAGATATACTTTCAAAGGAGGAATTTTCTTCCATTTTTAAGTATTTCATATGAGAGTTAATACTTTTCAAAATTGAATATATATATTTTTTACCATAGCAAGCAGCTAGGAAAAGAATTAGTGTAATAAGTTATTATGGATAAAACTGGGTATCTGAGTCAAAAAGATCTCCTGTCTTAAAAATTTGGTTAAAATTGGATAGAAGGTGAACTTATTACATATAATTTTATAATATTCAGTAACTATTTTTATAATAAGAAAAATATAAAGAAGATTTCCAAACTATACATATTTACAAGTCTCATAACTAAAATAGTCATTACAATTGGTTTATATAATTTGACATTTGGGCTTTGCATACAATCGATTTAAACATTGGGCTGTATTCAGGTGATAGGAAACTGCCCATTTTCATACTCTTTGTCCTTCTGTTTTATGATTTGAATTTGAGCTACTTAAATATTTTCTGAGATGAATATTGCATACAATAAAATGATCCTTCTAGGCTGAACCAACTAGATTAGTTACAGCTCAGGGGAGACTCTGCAAAATAATATTGCTATTGTTGACTTGTGCTTTCCTATTTGCTGTTTTTATTTTTATATCAGTGAAAGTACATTCCATACCAGAGCTTTATAAAAAATAAAAATCATGCCTCCAGCAAAAGTACACTCTGTGTGCTTTAGCACCAAGCAAAATATTCTACCAATAAAATCTGATATTTGTGTTCAGCTCTTAAAAGAACCTGATATTCAGACAGTGCATTAGAAAATGGATCAGTCGAATTGGGTGAAGCCAAAACATCATCTAAGTCAAATCTATTTCATCTTCACATATTCATATTTATTGAATTAATATGCAAACAAATGAATTTAATCACAAATATTTGCATGCTACTCCAATATGTTACATTTTAAATATCTACATATTGTTATCTTATAAGGTATCTTCCAAACCCAGGGATTGAACTCAGGTCTCCCACACTGCAAGTATATTCTTTACTAGCTGAGACACAAGGGAAGCCCAAGAATACTGAAGTGGGTAGCCTATTCCTTCTTCAGCAGATTTTCCCAACCCAGGAATCAAATCAGGGTCTCCTGCATTGCAGGTGGATTCTTTACCAAATGGAGATATCAGGGAAACCCATATTAGGTATCCTACCTGAATAAATTATTTTAAAATGTTTATAAAATTTAATTGTATTAAATTATGTTATACTTTATTTCATATATCTCAAGCCTAAAATTTATTTAAAAACCCCAAACAAACCAAATATCAGTTAACCTAGTAAGTTGTAACTTGATTTGAAATACTAGTAAACCTTTATTATCCGTTTGAAGTACTATTATCTCTTTAAGAGATAGTATCTTTAGGAAGATTACTCCCTGTATATTATTTGCTATTCTATTTCATTAATAATTTTCTCACAACCTTGTCTGGCAGGCATAATTACTGCAATTTACCAACTAAACTGCCAGTCAAATAGATTAAGACATTTATCTATGAATTTAAGTAAAATAAAAGTTTAGAATAAAAGTGAACGTTGCTCAGTCTTGTCCAGCTTTTTGTGACCCCATGGACTATACAGGAATCCCCCAGGAATTCTCCAGGACAGAATGCTAGAGTGGGTAGCCTTTCCCTTCTCTAGGGAATTTTCCCAACCCAGGGATCGAACTGAGGTCCCCTGCATTGCAGGAGGATTCCGAGCCAACTGAGCCATCAGGGAAGGCCTTCACAGTATAAGGATCTGCTTTTTAACAAGTTTGTGGACTTTTTACTGTTGTAAAAAGCCTTTTGTTTGACTTACAGATTTAACAATCACTTGACAAGAAATGAATTAAATGTGTGATATTAGTTTGAAAGTTGAATGCTTGTTTCATATTTTTTTGTTGTTGTTGTTTATTTATTTATTTGTTTTTGTGGTAAAATAACACACCACTCACTTGGTAAATATAAGGCTGCACCTGTATTAGTCTGTTGGGTGTGCCATAACAGAGGACCATGGACAGGGTGGCTTGTACAACCAGCATTTATTTTCTTACAGCTCTGGAGGTTAGCATTCCAGAACAAGATGTCAGCAGGATAGATTTCATCTGAAGGCCTCTTTCTATGGCTTGGAGATAGCTATCTTCTCCACAAGTGGTCTTTCCCTTGGGTAAATCTGTATCCTAATCTTTTATAAGGATACTAGTCCTACTGGGATAGGGCCCATCCTAATAACCTCATCAGGCTTCCCTGGTGGCTCAGATGGTAAAGAATCCACCAACAAAGAAGACGACCCAGGTTCAATCCCTGGGTTGGAAAGATTCCCTGGAGAACAGAATGGCAGTGGCTCATCACAAGGATGGGGGCTCTTCTGGCAGTAGTCCTGGGAGGTACTCCTTGGTGTGAGCCCTCTAGGATTAAAGTTTTACTGAGCACAGCCCTGCCCACTGGAGCAAGATCTGGTTTTCCTCATTGTCAGTCCCTCCCATCAGTAAGCTTGCACAAGCCTCTTAGCCTCATCCACCAGCAGGTAGATAGAAGAAGTAAGAATCCCACAGCCTCAGAAGAAAAACCACATTCACAGAAATTTATTCATGATTAAAAGGAAGAGGATTATAACCCGGATGAAGGAATAAGATAAAATCCCAGAAAAACAACTTAGTGAAGTGGAGATAGGCAACCATCCAGAAAAAGAACCCAGAATAGTGAAGACGATCCTGGATTTTGGAAAAAGAACAGAGAAGATTCAAGAAAAGTTCACTAAAGACCTAGAAGAATGAAAGAACAAAGGAATCAATAGCAGAGTAACTAAGGCAGAGGAAGAGATAAATGACCTGGAAGACAAAATGGTAGACATCGCTGCGGCAAAAGAGAACATAGAAAAATGAATAAAGAAAGTGAAGGCAGCCTAAGGGACCACTGGAACAACATTAAACGTACAAACATTTGCATTATAGTGGTCCCAGAAGGAGAAGAGAGAGAGGAAGGACCTGAGAAAATATTTGAAGAGATAATAGCTGAAAACTTTACTAACATGGAAAAGGAAACAGTCAACCAAGTCCAAGAAACACAGAGATCCAGGCAGCATAAATCCTAGGAGGAACACAATAAGACACATAGTAATCAAACTGATGAAAATTAAAGGCAAAGATAAAATATTAAAATCAATAAGGGAAAAATGACAACATATAAGGGGACTCCCATAAGGTTATTAGCTGATTTCTCAACAGAAACTCTGCAAGTCAGAAGAGAATGGCACCATATCAAACTGATGAAAGGGAAGAATTTACAAACAATAATACTCTACCCAACAAGACTTATTCATATTGGATGGAAAAATCAAAAGAGAAAGCAAAAATTAAGTGAATTCAGCACCACCAAAACAGTTCTACAACACATGCTAAAGGAACTTCTTTAGGCAGGAAACAAGAGAGAAAGAAAAGACATACAAAAACACCTCAAATTAAGAAAATGGTAATAGGATCATACATATCAATGATTATCTCAAATGTAAATGGATTAAATGCACCAACAAAAGGACACAGACTTGCAGGGTGGATACAAAAACAAAACTAGTAAATATTCTGTCTACAAGAAAAACACCTCAAACCTAGGGACACTTACAGACTGAAAGTAAGGGGATGAGAGAAGGTATCCTACACAAATGGAAATAAAAAGAAAGCAGGGGTAGCACATTCATATCAGAAAAGCAAAACCTATTATAAGAGACAAAGAAGGACACTAAATAATGATCAAGGGTTCAATCCAAGAAGATAAAGCAGTTATAAACATGTATGCAACTAACATAGGAGCACCTCAATATGTAAGGCAAATACTAATAACCTTAAAGGGAAAAATCAACAGTAACATAATAACAGTTGAGGACCTTTAATACCCTACTGTTATCAATGGACTCATCATCCAGAAAGAAAATTCATAAGGAAATATGGGCCTTAAAGGACACTTTAGACAAGATGGACTAAGCTGATATTTATAGAGAATTCCATCCAAAAGCAACAGACTACACATTCTTCTCATATGCACATGGAACATTCTCCAGGATTGACCACATGCTAGGCCGCAAGCAGAGCCTTGGTAAATTAAAAAAAAAAAAAAAATTAAAATCATATCAAGAATCTTTTCTGATCACAATACTGAGATTAGAAATCAATTACAAGGCAAAAACATATAAAACATAAATATGTAGTGGCTATGGGTCACTGAAGAAATCAGAGGAAATTAAAAAAAAAAAAAAAAAAAAAAAACTAGAGACAATAAAAATAAAAGCAAAATGGTCCAAAACTTAGGGGATGCATAAAATGCACTTCTATGAGGGAAGTTCACAGAAATACAGTTTTACCTCAAGAAACAAGAAAAATCTCTAATAAATGAATGGGTCATGGGGGAGAGGTCTGATAAAATGTGGTCCACTGGAGAAGGGAATGGCAAACCACTTCAGCATTCTTGCCTTGAGAACCTCATGAACAGTATGAAAAGGCAAAACGATAAAACACTGAAAGACGAATTCCTCAGGTCAGTAGGTGCCCAATATGCTACTGGAGGAGAGTAGAGAAATAACCCCAGAAAGAATGAAGAGACGGATCAAAGCAAAAACAACACCCAAGTGTGTGGATGTGTCTGATGATGGAAGTAAAGTTCAAGGCTATAAAGAAGACTACTGAACAAGAACCTGGAACGTTAGGTCCCTAATCAAGGTAAATTGGAACTGGTCAAACGAGATAGAGTGAACATTGACACTTTGGGAATCAGTGAACTAAAATTGATGGCAATGGGTGAATTTAATTCACATGACCATTGTATCTACTAATGTGAGCAAGAATCCCTTAGAAGAAATGGAGTAGCCTTCAGGGTCAACAAAACAACCTGAAATATAGTACTCGGTGCAATCTTAAAAACAACAGAATGATCTTGGTTTGTTCAATAATCCAACTTTATGCCCCAAACACAAATGCTGAAGAAGCTGAAGCTGAATGACTCTATGAAGTCCTACAACACCTTCTTGAACTAACACCAAAAAAAAGATGTCTTTTTCATCATAAGGGACTGGAAAGCAATAGTAGGAAATCAAGAGATACCCAGAATAATAGGCATGTTTGGCCTTATACTACAAAATGAAGCAGGGCAAAGGCTACCAGAGTTTTGCTAAGAGAACTCACATGTCATAGGAAACACCCTCTTCCAACAACACAAAAGATAACTCTACACATGGACATCGCCAGATGGTCAATATTGAAATCATATTGATTATATTCTTTGCAGCCAAAGATGGAGAACCTCTATACAGTCAACAAAAACAAGACTGAAACAGACTGTGATTCAGGTCATGAACTCCTTATTACAAAATTCAGACTTAGGAAAACAACTTGACCACTCAGATATGACATAAATCAAATTCTTTATGATTATACAGTGGAAGTGACAAATAGATTCAGGGGATTAGATCTGATAGACAAAGTGCCTAAGAACTATGGATGGAGGTTTGTAATACTTCACAGGAAGCAGTGATCAAAAGCATGCCCAGGAAAAAGAAATGCAAGAAGGCAAACATGACTGTCAGAGAAGGCCTTAAAATAGCTGAGAAAAGAAGAGAAGCAAAAGGCAGAGGAGAAAGGGAAAGATATACCCAACTGATGCAGAATTCAAAAGAATAGCAAGGAGAGATAAAGCATTTGTAAGTGAACAATGCAAAGAAATGGAAAAACAAAAAAAAGATGGTAAAGACTAGAGATATCTTTAAGAAAATTAGAGATAGCAAGAGAACACTTCATGCAAAGATGGGCACAATAAAGGAGAGATGATATGCATCTAACAGAAGCAGAAGATATTAAGAAGAGCTGGCAAGAATACACAGAAGAACCATACAAAAAAGGTTTTAATGACCTGGACAACCACATTGGTGTGGTCCTTTATCTAGAATCAGACATTTTGAAGTGTGAAGTCAAGTGGACTTTGGAAACATTATTACTATGAACAGAGCTAGTGGAGGTCATGGAATTCTAGCTTAGCTATTTCAAATCTTAAGAGATGATGCTGTTATAGTGTGGCACTCAATATACCAGCAAATTTGGAAAACACACCAGTGGCCACGGGATGGTGTTCACTGGGCTAAGGTCACTTTTCATTCCAATCCCAAACAAGAGTAATGCCAAAAATGCTCAAAATATTGCACAATAGTACTCAATTCACATGCTAGGAAGGTAATGCTCAAAATTCATAAGCTAGGCTTCAACAGTACATGAACTGAGAGCTTCCAGAGGTATAAGCTGGATTTAGAAAAGGCAGAGGAACTGGAGATCAAACTGCTAACGTCCTTTGTCTTATACAAAAAGCAAAGGAATCTCATAAAAACATCTACTTCTGATTCATTGACTATGCTAAATCCTTTGACTTGTGAATCACAACAAACTAGAAAATTCTTCAGTTCAGTTTAGTCGCTCAGTGCTGGGGTCCAGCCCCGAAGGATCCAGGGTAATTAGAAGGAGAGATGACGTGGGCGAGGAAAAATTATTTATTTAGAAATATAAAAGAAATTAAGAAGAAATAGTATAGTAGGAAAATTTAGATGGAGAAAAGAGGCTGAATAACTTGGTTTACATGGAGAACTAATAAAACTTCAGGACAAGAAGTTTGCATCATCTACGTTAGGCCACCGGCATCCTCTTGAATATTGGAGGGTTCCCCGCCTTGGATTCCCTCTCGCGTGGAACTCAAAAGCCAGGGCAAATAAGTAGACATGGCGAGCCTCCACGCCCTAGATGGGAATTCAGCCAGAAAATAGAGTAAGACAGGGGGGACCCAGTCTTCCCAGGACTGGCCCAATCCTCTATTGTCCAGCAGGCTTTTTATACCTTTTTTTTGTACATAGAGATCAATGGATAATATAAAATTATGCAGCATCAGCAGCCCTGACTCTTATCAAGACCAGGCTTTCTCTCTGCATACCTAGTTGTATACACAAGTCTTATGTGATTTACATCATCTTCTGGCCAAAGGGCCAATTAACATTTTACGGCCCTTTTCTGTTAAGGGTTTGTCAACCAGAAGACTTATTTGCCCTAACAGTGTTGTTTTTCCCAAAGTCTGGTTCCACTGTCAGAAAGCACTAAATAAAGTTACATTCTTACATAGCAAAGATAGAACAATTTATAACAATGAAAGAAGTACAGTGATTTATAACAAAGAGAGAAGTAATTAACTCAAAAGTCTAGTGTTGCTAACATCAAAACTATTATATTCCTTTTTCTATATCCCAATTACTTTGATTAATATCCTTCAGGTGTCTAAAAGATAAAGAATATGGAGGCCTGGCAGCAGTCACTGAATCAACAGTGAAAACCCGTCACCAATATGATTTTTAGCTTTTTAGAAAAGGCTCTGATATCTTTAAGATGCTTTAAGCTTTGTGCCTCTCGCGGTTGGGGGGCTGTAAACAATTCACAAATTGTAAAAAGTCTGGGGGAACCTGTCAGGCATGTTAGAGAGCCATCAGAGGGGGTTTGAGCTGAAACATTTCATATGCAGGAGACTGTTAACTGGAGCCCTAACCCCCTTTTATGTCAGAAGAGTGGAAAGCACAGTACAATAAAATCAGGCCAACTCTGGTTTTGGGGGGTAGATGTTCAGGAAAACTCGGGGAACCTCTGAAGCCAGATCACACCTTTGCGTCTTGTCCGGCTTCCTTCCTCATGATCTTTGCAATAGGCAGGATTCCTCATGCTGGCTCCCGGCAGCTCAGTAGAGTCCAGCTCTTTGTGACCACATGGACTGCAGCATGCCAGGCCTCCCTGTCCATCACCAACTCCCAGAGTTTATTCAGACTCACGTCCATTGAGTCAGTGATGCCATCCAACCATCTCATCCTCTGTCATCCCCTTCTCCTCCTGCCTTCAATCTTTTCCAGCATCAGGGTCTTTTCCAATGAGTCAGTTCTTTGCATCAGGTGGCCAAGGTATTGTACTTTCAGCTTCAGCATCAGTTCTTCCAATTAACATTCAGAACTGATTTCCTTTAGGATGGACTGGTTGGAGCTCCTTTCTGTCCAAAGGATTCTCAACAGTCTTCTCAAACACCACAGTTCAGAAGCATCAATTCTTTGGTACTCAGCTTTCTTTACAGTCCAACTCTCACATCCACGCATGACTACTGGAAAAACTATAGCCTTGACTAGGCAGACCTTTGTTGGCAAAGTAACGTGTCTGCTTTTTAATATGCTATCTATGTTGGTCATAACTTTTCTTCCAAGGAACAAGCATCTTTAATTTCATGGCTGCAGTCACCATCTGCAGTGATTTTGGAGCCCCCAGAATAAAGTCTGTCACTGTTTCCATCGCTTCTCCATCTATTTTCTATGAAGTGATGGGACCAGATGCCATGATCTTAGTTTTTTTTAATGTTGAGTTTTAAGCCAACTTTTTCACTCTCCTCTCACTTAAGAAGCTCTTTAGTTCTTATTCGCTTTCTGCCATAAGGGTGGTGTCGTCTTCATATCTGAGGTTATTGATATTTTCCCCAGCAATCTTGATTCCAACTTGTGCTTCATCCAATCCAGCGGTTCTCATGAAGTACTCTGCGTATAAGTTAAATAAGCAGGGTGACAGTATACAGCCTTGATGTACTCCTTCCCTATTTTGAACTGGTCTGTTGTTCCATGTCCTGTTCTAACTGTTGCTACCTGACCTACATACAAATTTCTCAAGAGGCAGGTTAGGTGGTCTGGTATTCCCGTGGCTTTAAGAATTTTCCAGAGTTTGTTGTGATCCATACAATCAAAGGCTTTGACATAGTCAATAAAGCAGAAATAGATGTTTTTCTGGAACTCTCTTGCTTTTTTGATGATCCAGCAGATGATGGCAATTTGATCTCTGGTTCCTCTGCATTTTCTAAATCCAGCTTGTACATCTGGAAGTTCATGGTTAACGTACTGTTGAAGCCTGGCTTGGAGAATTTTGAGCATTACTTTACTAGCTTGTGAGATGAGTCCAATTGTGTGGTAGTTTGAGCATTCTTTGTCACTGTCTTTCTTTGGGATTGGAATGAACACTGAATTTTCCAATCCTGTGGCCACTGTTGAGTTTTCCAAATTTGCTGGCCTATAGAGTGCAGCACTTTCACAGCATCATCTTTCAGAATTTGAAATAGCTCAACTGGAATTCCATCACCTCCACTAGCTTTGTTCTTAGTGAAGCTTCTTAAGACCCACTTGACTTCGCATGCCAGGATGTCTGGCTCTAGATGAGTGAGCACACTATCGTGATTATTTGCATTTAAAGATCTTTTTTGTATAGTTCTTCTGTATATTCTTGCCACCTCTTCTTAATATCTTTTGCTTCTATTAGGTTCATACCATTTCTGTCCTTTACTGTGCCCATCTTTACATGAAATGGTCCCTTGGTAACCATAATTTTCTTGAAGAGATCGCTAGACTTTACCATTCTATTGTTTTCCTCTATTTCTTTGCATTAATAGCTGAGGAAGGCTTTCGTATCTCTCCTTGCTATTCTCTGGAACTCTGTGTTTAGATGAGTATATCTTTCCTTTCCTCCTTTGCCTTTCACTTCTCTTCCTTTCACAGCTATTTGTAAGACCTCCTCAGATAATCATTTTGCCTTTTTGCATTTCTTTTCCTTGGGGATGGTCTTGATCACTGCCTCCTGTACAATGTCACAAACCTCCATCCATAGTTCTTTGGCACTCTATCAGATCGAATCCCTTGAATCTATTTGTCACTTCCACTGTACAATCGTAAGGGATTTAGGAAAATTCTTAGAGAGATGGTAATACCAGACCGCCTTTCCTGCCCCACAAAACCTGTATGCATGTCAAGAAGCAACAGTTAGAAATAGACACAGAACAACAGACTGGTTCCAAATTGGAAAAGGAGTACTAGTCAAGGCAGTCTACTGTTGCTGCTGCTAAGTCACTTCAGTCATGTCTGACTGTGTGTGATCCCACAGATGGCAGCCCACCAGGCTCCCCTGCCCCTGGGATTTTCCAGGCAAGAACACTGGAGTAGGTTGCCATTTCCTTCTCCAATGCATAAAAGTGAAAAAAAGTGAAGTCGTTCAGTTATGTCTGACCCTCAGAGACCCCATGGACTGCAGCCTTCCAGGCTCCTCCGTCCATGGGATTCTCGAGGCAAGAGTACTGGAGTAGGGTGCCATTGCCTTCTCTGAGTCTACTGTTAGACCCTGCTTATTTAACTTGTATGCAGATTACGTTATGTGAAATGCAAGGCTGGATGAAACACTAGGTGGAATCAATATTGCCAGGAGAAATATCAGTAACCTCACATGTGCATATGATACCACCCTTATGGCAGAAAGTGAAGAGGAAGTCAAGAGCCTCTTGATGAAGGTAAAAGAAGAGAATAAAAAAGTTGGCTTAAAACTCAGTGCTCAAAAACCTAAGATCATAGCATTCAGTCCATTCACTTTATGGCAAATAGATGAGGAAAAAAATGGAAACAGTGTCAGACTTTGTTTTCTTGGACTCTAAAATCACTCTGGACCATGACTGCAGTCATGAAATTAAAATAGGTTTACTCCTTCAAAGAAAAGCTGTGACAAACCTAGACAGCAGATTAAGAAACAGACACACCACTTTACTGTCAAAGGTCCATATAGTCAAAGTTATAATTTTTCCAGTAGTCATGTACAGATGTGAGAATTGAACCATGAAGAACTCAGCCAAAAATTGATAGTTTTGAACTGTGGTGTTGGAGAAGACTCTTGAGAGTCCCTTGGACTGCACAGAGATAAAACCAATCAATTCTAAAGGAAATTAGTCCTGAATATTCACTGGAAGGACTGATGCTGATGCTGAAGCTCCAGTACTTTGGCCACCTGATGCGAAGAGTTGACTCACTGGAACAGAACCTGATGTTTATGATTGAGGACAGGAGGAGAAAGGGGCAACTGAGGATGAAATGGTTGGATGGCATCATGGATTCAATGGACAAGAGTTTCAGCAAAATCCTGGAGACAGTCAAGGACAGGGAAGCCTGGCATGCTGCAGTCCATGAGGTCACAAAGAGTCAGACACAACTGAGCGACTGAACTACAACAACTTTATACCTAAAACAAGTAGAGAAAGAAGTACTAACAAATCGTAATGTTAGTAGAAGGAAAGAAATCAAAGATCAGAGCAGAAACAAAGGAAATCGAGACAAAGAAAACAATTGCAAAGGTGAATGAAACTAAAAGCTGGTTCTTTAAAAAGATAAACAAAATTGATAAATGTTTAGTTTGACATATCAAGAGAAAAAGGAAGGGAACTCAAAGAAATTTTAAATTAGAAGTGAAAAAAGGAGAAGTTGCAGCTGACTTCACAGAAATACTAGGATCATAAGATACCACTGTGAACAACTGTATGCAATAAAATGAACAACTGGGAAGAAATGGATAAACTCTTAGAAAGGTATAGTTTCCCAAGAGTGAACTAGGAAGAAATAGAAAATTTGAACAGATCAACTGCAAGCACTGAAATTGAAAGTGATTTTAAAACTCCCAGAAAACAAAGGATCTGATGTGTTCACAGATGAATTTTATCAAACATTTAGAGAAGCATTAACATATCCTTCTGAAATTGTTCCAGACAATTGCAGAGGAAGAAAAACTTTAAAATACATTCTATTGGGTTACCATCACCCTGATATCAAAACCAAAGATACTACGAATGAAGAAATTTACATGCTAATATCACCAATGAATGCTGATGTAAAATCCTCAACAAAACAGCAGCAATTTGAATCCAACAATACATTAAAAAAGATCATACACCATGACCAAGTGGGATTCATCTCAGGGATGTAAGGATTTTTTATATCTGCAAATAAATCAATGAGATACACCACATAAAGAAATTTAAGAATAAAAACCATATGATCATTTCAATAGATACAGAAAAAGATTTTTATAAAATTCAGCACCCATTTACGACTAAAACTCTCCAGAAAGTGGGGACAGAGGGAACAAGCCTCAACATAATAAAGACCATATATAACAAACCCTATAGCTAAAAGTATACTCAATGGTCAAAAGATGAAAGCATTTCCTCTATGATCAGGAACAAGAGAAGAATGTCCACCCTCACCACTTTTAATTCAACATACTTTTTGAAGTCCTATCTAAAGCAAACAGAAGAAAAAGAAGAAAGGGAAATTCAACTTGTCAAAGAAGTTAAAATTTCACTGTTTTCAGATGATGCAATACACAGAATATATACAGAAGATCGTAAAAATACTACCAGAAAGCTACTAGAACTCATCAATGAATTTGGTAAAGTTGCAGGTTACAAAATTAATACACAGAAATGTGCTGTATTTCTGTACACTAGCAATTCCATTTATAATTGCACAAAAAGAATAAAATACCTAGGAATAAATCTGTCTAAGGAGACAAAAGACCTGTACTCCAAAATGTACAATACAAGATGCTGATGAAAGAAATCAAAGACACAAAAGATGGAAAGATATACCATGTTTGTGGATTGGAAGAATAAATATTGTTAAAATGACTCTACTACCCAAGGGAATCTTCATATTCAATGGAATTTTTATCAAATTACCAATGGCATTTTTCAAACAACTAGAACAAAATGTGTTGAAATTTCTATGGAGGCACAAAAGACCCCAAACAGCCCAAGCAATCTTGAGAAAGAAAACTGGAACTGAAGGAACCAGGCTCCCTGACTTCAGACTACACAAATCTACATTCATCAAAACAGAATGGTACTGGCAAAAAATAGAAATATAGTTCAGTGGAACAGGATAGAAAATCTAGAAATAATTAATGGCCAATTAATCTGTGATGAGGAAGGAAAAACTACACAATGTTGGGAAGACAGTCTCTTCAACAAATGATGCTAGGAAAACTGGACTGTCACATGTAAAAAAATGATATTAGATCATTCTTTAACATCATACACAAAGATAAAAATAGATTAGAGATCAAAATGTGAGACCAGACATTATAAAACTCCTAGAGGAAAAACATAGGCAGAACACACTGATATAAATCACAGCAATATCTTTTTTGATCCATCTCCCAGAATAATGGAAGTTAAAAAATAAATAAATGTGACCTACTTAAACTCAAAGGCTATTGGATAGCAAAAGAAAACAATAAACAAAATAAAAAGACAACCCACACACTGGGAGGAAATATTTACAAATGATGTGACCAACAATGGATTAGTCTCTGAAACTTACAAATATGATGCTTGATAGCAACAACAACAACAACAACAACAACAAACAAACAGTCAACAAATGGGCATAAGAACTAAATAGACATTTCTCCAAAGAAGACATGCAGATGGCCAAGAGGCACATGAAAAGACATTCAACATCACTAATTATTAGAGAAATGCAAATCAAAAGTACCATGAGATATCATCTCACACCAGGGAGAATGTCTATCATCAAAAACTCCATGCACAATAAATGCTGGAGAGGGAGTGGAGAGAAGGGAGCCCTCCTACACTGCTGGTGGGAATGCAAACTGGTACAGCCACTATGGAGAAAAATACGGAGGTTCCTTAACAAGCTAGGCCCTGCAATCCCACTTCTGGGCATATATCTGGAGAAAAAATGATCTCCATGTACCCTGATGTTCATTTCAGCGCTGTTTACAGTAGCCAGGACTTAGAAGTAACCTAAATGTCCATTGACAGAGGAATGGATAAAGATGTACATATAAACAGTGGAATATTACTCAGCCATTAAAAAGAATGAAATAATGCCACTTGCATCAACATGGATGGACCTAGAGATTATCATATTGAGTGATTAATAAGTCAGACAGAGAAGGAGAAATATTATATAACATTCCTTATATATGGAATCTAAAAAGCATGATACAAATGAACTTACTTACAAAACAAAGAGACTCCTAGAGAATGAATTTCTGGTTGCTAGGGGTAAGGGATAGTTAGGGAGCTTGGAATGGACATGTACACACTGCTATATTCTAAATGGGTAACCAACAAGGACCTACTGTACAGCAGATGGAACTATGCTCAATGTTATGTGCCAGCCTGGAAGTTAGGGGTGTTTGGGGGAGAATGGATACATGTGCCTATATGGCTGAATCCTTTTGCTATTCACCTGAAGCTCACAACACTGTCAATCAACTGTACACCAATACAAAATAATTTTTTTTATATTCTCATTTTTTAATTGAAGCATAGTTGATGTACAATATTATATGTTATAATGATTCATGATTTTTAAAGATCACGTTCATTTCACAGTTATTACTCATGCTAGTAACCTTATGCTTAAAATCCTTCAAGCTAGAATTCATCAGTTGCATGAACCAAAAAATTCCAGATATACAAGCTGGATTTCAAAAAGGCAGAGGAACCAGAGATCAAACTGCCAACATTTTCTGGATCACAGAGAAAGCAAGGAAATTCCAGAAAAACATCTATTTCTGATTCACTGACTATGCTAAAGACTTTGTGTGGATTACAACATACTAGACCACCTTACCTGTCTCCTAAGGAACCTCTATGTAAGTTAAGAATTAACAGAACCAGACATGGAACGATGGACTGCTACTAAATTGGAAAGGAGTATGTCAAGATTGTATATTGTCACCCTCCTTTTTTAACATACACAGAGTACATCATATGAAATGCCAAACTGGATTAATCATAAGCTGGAATCAAGATTGCTAAGTGAAATATCAATAACCTCAGATATGTAGATGATAACACAGTAATGGCAGAAAGCAAAGAACTAAAGAGCCACTTGATGAATGAGAAATAAGAGAGTGAAAAAGCTGACTTGAAACTAAACATTCAAAAAACTAAGATCATGGCATCCAGTCCCACCATTTCATATCAGTGGCAGATTTTATTTTCTTGGGCTGCAGAATTGCTGTGGATGGTGACTGCAGCCACGAAATTAATGCTCCTTGGAAGAAAAGCTACGTCAAACCCAGATAAAGTATTAAAAAGCAAACATCACTTTGCTGACAAAGATCTGTATAATCTAAGCTATGGTTTTTCCAGTATTCATGTATGGGTGTGAGAGCTGGACCATAATGAAGGCTAAGCACTGAAAAATTGATGCTTTCGAATTGTGGTCTGGAGAAGACTCTTGAAACAGCAAGACTCTTGAGACCCTTGGACAGAAAGGAGATGAAAACAGTCCATCCTAAAGGAAATCAACCCTGAATACTCATTGGGAGGACTGATGCTGAAGCTCCAGTACTCTGGTTACCTGATGCAAAGAGATGACTCACTGGAAAAGACTCAGATGCTGGGAAAGACTGATGCAAATGGGAAGAGGGCAGCAGAGGATGAGATGTTAGATACCACCACCAACTCAAAAGACATGTATCTGAGCAAACTCTGGAGATAGTGAAGCACAGGAAATCCTGATGTGCTGCAGTCCAAGGGGTCACAAAGAGTAAGCTACAACTTGACATCTGAACAACAACACCACAACAATTGGCCATATTCCCTGTGTTGTACAATACAATCTTTTAGCTTCAGTTCAGTTCAGTCACTCAGTCGTGTCCGACTCTTTGCGACCCCATGAATCGCAGCACGCCAGGCCTCCTGTCCATCACCAACTCCCAGAGTTCACTCAGACTCACGTCCATCGAGTCAGTGATGCCATCCAGCCATCTCATCCTCTGTCATCCCCTTCTCCTCCTGCCCCCAATCCCTCCCAGCATCAGAGTCTTTTCCAATGAGTCAACTCTTCACATGAGGTGGCCAAAGTACTGGAGCTTCAGCTTTAGCATCATTCCTTCCAAAGAAATCCCAGGGCTGATCTCCTTCAGAATGGACTGGTTGGATCTCCTTGCAGTCCAGGGGACTCTCAAGAGTCTTCTCCCCAACACAGTTCAAAAGCATCAATTCTTTGGCGCTCAGCCTTTTTCACAGTCCAACTCTCACATCCATACATGATATAGGATCATCTCATGATTTCCATGCTATTTCGTGTTTCATTTCTGTCATATTTTAATATGAATGTATTTATTTTGGGCTCAAAAATCACTGCAGATAGTGACTGCAGCCATAAAATTAAAAGACGCTTATTCTTCGGGAGAAAAGTTATGACCAAGCTAGACAGCATATTAAAAAGAAGAGACATTACTTTGCCAACAAAGGTCCGTTTAGTTGAGGCTATGGTTTTTCCAGTGGTCATGTATGAATGTGAGAGTTGGACTATAAAGAAAGCTGAGTGCTGAATTATTGATACTTTTGAACTGTGGTATTGGAGAAGACTCTTGAGAGTCCCTTGGACTGCAAGGAGATCCAACCAGTCCATCCTAAAGGAAATCAGTCCTGAATATTCATTAGAAAGACTGATGTTGAAGCTGAAACTCCAATACTTTGGCCACCTGATGCGAAGAGCTGACTCATTTGAAAAGACTCTGATGCTGGGAAAGATTGAAAGCAGGAGAAGAAGGGGATAATAGAGGATGAGATAGTTGGATGGCATCACTGACTCAATGGACATAAATTTGAGTAAACTCCAGGAGTTGGTGAAGGACAGGGTGGCCTGGTGTGCTGTAGTCCATGAAGCTGCAAAGAATTGGACACAACTGAGTGACTGAACTGATTCATCAGCTATTACAAATGACTAACCACCCTAAAACCAAGTGGCTAAAAGCAAACATTTATTTCTCAGTTCATGGTTCAGAAATTGATGCTAGTCTCAGCTGGAAATCAAGTGTTTACAATCAGTGGATTCAGTGAAGAATCTCTATATACCTGGAGTTGGCTAGCTATGGGCACTCCTTGAGATGGCCTCTTACCTGTAGCAGGCCAGATTTGACCTATTCACATGGAGTTGGTAAGTTTAAATAGGGAACAAAATATACAAGATCTTCTGTGGCCTAGGTTTGGAACTGCACATCACTTCTGCTATTCATGAAAGCTACCACAAGATATGATTCAAAGAGTTGGAAAATATTCTCCATCATTTAACAAAGGCAACTTGAAAATCACATTGCAAAGGAAACAGATACAGAGAGGGGTAAAGAACTCAACATTTTACCACTTAGTCTAGCATTGTTTCTAATGAAATGTTCATTTATATTTATATACATCTTTAATGAAACCCTCTCATTTTTTCTTCCATCTCAAATCATACTTTAGCATAATTATCTTTATTTCTCAAATAGAGCAATTAGAATTGCTTTTAGAGAAATTTGTGTTGTTTTGTGAACTTTGAAGTTTTTGTTAATAGCTGAAATTTTTCAGCCATTCATAAAAGCAAGATTTTTCTGGGAAACCCAATCTGTATTGTTATCTCACCATTTGTAAGAAAATTTTCAGTGTTATCTGAATTTCATTATTGAGATATCTAATTGATATTCTTTTGAAAGTCTTTTCCTTAGGGCTTCTTTTAAGGCCTTTTAGTTGATTTTGTGCTCTATAGCTTCAGTGGAGTATATGGGAATGCATTTTTTCTTTAATTTATCATGTTTGTACTTTATGTATCTTTGGATTTGCAATTTCATTAGTCCTGGGAAATTTCCAGCCCTTGTTTCTTTATTCTAGACATATACTCTATATACTAAATTGATGTCTATTCTCAGTGCCAATTAGATACATGCAGATGGTGACTGTAGCCATGTAATTAAAAGATGCCTGCTCCTTGGAAGGAAAGCTATGACAAATCTAGACAGTGTATTTAAAAATCAGAGACATCACTTTGCCAACAAAGTCCATACAGTCAAAGCTATGATTTTTCCAATAGTCAGATGTGAGAATTGGGCCATAAAGATGGCTGAAAGTTGAAGAATTGATGTTTTTGAACTGTGGTGCTGGAGAAGACTCTTGAGAGTCCCTTGGAATGCAAGGTGACCAAACCAGTCGGTCCTGAAGATAATCAACTTTGAATGTTCATTGGAAAGACTAATGTTGAAGCTGAAGCTCCAGTACTTTGGCCACCTGATGTGAAAAACTGACTCATTGGAAAAGGCCCTGATGCTGGGAAAGATTGAAGGTAGGAGGAGAAGGGGGTAACACAGGATGAGATGGTTTGATGGCATCATCAACTGAATGGACATGAGTTTGAGCAAACTCTGGGAGATACTGGAGGACAGAGGAGCCTGGAATGCTGCAGCCCATGGGGTCACAAGGAACTGGATATGACTTAGCAAATGAACAATAATACTTTCACATTTCACTCTCTGAGTTTTTAATTTCTGCATATTTTTCATTTCCTTGTTGAATATATTGCATTCTAGATAATCCCTTAAATTATCTTTAGATTTATTTTCTCTAATCAGTTCTGTAAACCATCCATTCACTATTTTATTTCAACACTACATTTTTATTTGAGAAAGTTCTATCTCATGTTTTTGACAGACTCTTATTGTAAAATCAATATTTATTTAGTTTTATATTTTTAAAAAGCATTTTATACTAAATTATAGATAAATTACATATAAAGGTGTGTATTTGTTCTTTCTGTTGACTCACTCATGATTTTACTAGTTGTTTAGTAGTTTTCTTATTTTAAGCTTGCATCTTTCAAAATTATATCCCTGAAAATCTTGAGGAGATTTTAACTTTCTCCACAGAGAATTTGTAGGTTACATTTCATCAGAAGTTTGGGGTCACTATAGTCTAAGAACTCTTTTATCCTAATTCACGATCTTGGCTTGATATGGATTCTCAGATCAATTACTCCATCTGAGAATTTCCAGAACTTAGAACCCTGATCACTGCAGTGTTAATACTGGCACTTACCTTTGAAGCCAACCCATGCTTAATTGCTTGTTTATTGCATCTTCCCTGTTTTCAACTACTGTATTTGTGTATCTGTATGTGTATAAGAGTTTGACCCTAGAGATTTAGATTCTTTTCTAGTGAATGCAATAATGCAATAAAATATATTTATTTATTGCACCACAGATATAATTGTATTTTACCAGGAGGTCTCCTTCAAGTATGTGCTTTACCATTCTGTCATGGCCATTCATAATTGTTGCATACAAAGCATAGTTTAATATAATAACATGTAGTTATTAGTAAATTTAAATTATATAAGATAAATATATAAAAATAATGTTTAAAATTTGATAATATTATTTCCAACGAATATATCTCTGTTCTAAATAGGATGTGGAATTTTCAGATAGTACTGGGGTATGGTTTATGGTTTAGTTGCTAAGTAGTATCCAGCTCTTGTGACACCATAGACTGTAGCCTGCTAGGCTCCTATGTCCATGGGATTCTCCAGGCAAGAATACTGGAGTTGGTTGCCATTTCCTTCTCCAGGGGATGTTTCCCACCCAGGAATCAAACCTGGGTCTCCTGCACTGCAGGCAGATTCTGTATCGACTGAGCTACAAAGGGAATCCAAGTACTAGGGATGTGATTAAGTCAACAGTATATGTAATAGTTTTGGGATCAATGTGGGGAAGCAATGAGGCATAATAAAATGTACAAAAGTCATATGATTTATAAGCCACATCCTCTGAGCTAACTGGTTGAATTCTCTAAACTTCAAGTAACTCCTTATGTAATGGTGATGATAATACTTTAAGTATTGTTTAAAAGATCAATTGAAATGCTAAACAAAATCTAAAATATGGCACATCTCAAATATTTAGTAAGTAATATAATAATTTGATAAAGCCTCATTTACTGAACACCTATGTGCTAGGCATTGCTTTGCTATTTCTTTGGAGGCAGTGGATGAATATGGAAAATTATAGATTCTTTGAATTTCTGAAGTCTTATTGAAGAGACAGTATAAGGCCACATAAAATTAACTCAGGAAAAATTGATCAATATCAGTTTTTAAAACTGTAGTAAAGATGAAGTATTCTGATAGTAATGTAGGAAATGAAAAGAAAAGGAAGGTTCAGGAAGGCCTTTTGTTAGGTAAGATGTGAAGACAGCATTCAGATTCTTATTAAAAAGGGATTGAGACATCAGTGTTTCCGTTTACTACTTTACATTCATGAGAATTCTATATTCAAAGATTGAAAGATTATGACACCTGAGTTTAAAATTCAGTTACTTGCTAATTAAGCTGATATTAGCTGTTAAAAGAATTGTGAAAATATATTATAGAAATCCTGTAAATTATATTCTTCATGGAAGTGATAATAACAATAGTAATTTACTGAATACTCTGTCTCATAAATATGGCTGTGGATGCAATATGTTAATTTAGTAAATCAAAACTGTGTCATCATAAGAATTTTCTACATTTGTGATCCCTACAAATGTCTGTTTTAATTTCATTAAAAAGTAATATAAGCAAATGAGCTCTGTTCAACTTTATTTATTTGTCAAAAATTGCTTGGGGCAAAATTTTCCAGTAGAAAGAAATGAGATGGAAAGCATTAAGGAGCCAAAACAAAACTTAAAAATAAAAGAAAGCCTATGAGGGTTTCTTTCATTTCTTCTATAAACTATAAATATATTCCATCAGGTGAACTGTAGCAGAATTATAAGAATTAAAAATGAGATGCTTCCTAGAAGCTTGGGGCGGGGGGGAGTATTAATCTGAATTTTAACTGGAGTAAGAAAAATTTCAATTTTTACATTGCACATGTTACCCCTTGCCTTTCAGTTTGAGGGTACTGTATTATTGCCTCAGGGAGAGCATTGTAGTTCAATATCAGGTGCTCTCCTAAGTCTATTAGCTTTGTACAATCTCAGGTTTTTTTCCTCCATTTTTAAAAGATGGCTAGAAAATATTTTAAATAAGCATTGAATAGTTATGTTATGTGCATGCATGCTGGTGGTGGTGAGTTGGTTAAATGGGATGGCAGTACAGAGGACCAGAACAAAACAATCTCTTTTGGAAAGAAGGGAATTCTATTATGTAGTTACCTTGGCATTATCTCCTGTACTTTTTATTTGTGATGATTTTGGCCCATATGACACTTTTTCAGAATACCAGTGCCAAAAATATATTAAAATTAATTGATATTTCTACCTGTATTGTTATTTAGTGGGAACAAAGATGTACTAAAAGCAACGGGTCAAGGATACATATATACAAGGAGGGAAGGATAGTAATTTAATAAGGTATTAAGATAAGACTAGCAGTATTTTATTTTTTAATTAGCATTCTTGAGATATAGTTTACATGTCATAACAAGTTTGAGTGTACAATTTAATCTTTGTTAGTGTATTTTTAGAGTTGGCAACCTTCATCATATTATAAATGTTATGCATTTTTATCACCTTCAAAAGAAATCTCGTATTCCTTAGAAATCCTACTGGGATTTCTTAGGGGGACTTTCAAGATGGTTGAGGAGTACGGTGTGGAGATCACCTTCCTCCCCCTAAACACATCAAAACTACATCTGTGTGGGGAATAGCTCCTACAGAACTCCTCTGAACACTGGCAGAAGACCCCAGACTTCCAAAAGGGCAAGCTAGTCTCCACAGAATAAAGTAGGGCAAAAGACAGAAGAGAAAATGAGACAAAGGAACTGGGGACCTATGCCTCAGGCAGGAGCCCTGAAGCAGAAAAATTTCCACACACTCAGAAAATGCCTCATGGAAGGGGATGGGGGGCAACTTTGGAACCTCAGAGGGGAACGCAGCAACAGGTGCTTGGAAGGCAAAACAGACAGAATTCACCGCAAAAATGAGTGCCAGCCAGCACTTCCCAGCCTGAAACACTTATTTGCATACCAGCTGAGACAAGTGGAGTTTGGGTCCCAGGCTCAGGCTTCAGGAGTTACACCCCAGGGAGGAGACTGGAGTTGACCGATGTGAAGATACTCTGAGGAAGCTACTATGAAACAGCTGAGAGAGTCCAGGGAAAAGCCTGGACTGACAAGAGATCATTGTCATAGAAACCCTTGTGTGCTCACAGACTGCCGGGTACTGTCTTCGTGAGTGCCAGAGGCAGAGGGTGAGACAAAACTGCAGTCTGTGACCACAGAGGGGTACATGCTGGCAGGCCACCAAGGAAGGCATGAGTGGCAGAAGTGGGACTTGCCACAACAGCAGTTTATGATCCCAAAGGAGGAATGCCAACAGTTGGCCACTGCAAAAGCCTGTGTGAGTGTCAGAGGTGGGGGACAAGAGTCCACTGTGGCAACCCTTGAGGTTGCAGCTGCCACCAAGCTGTGACAGGTGCAGGCCACTGCCCATACCTTGCAGGGAGCACACGCAGGTTCACTCAGCCAAGGGACCTGAGACCCAGAGCCAATTGCCCTGGGGGAATGCATGATCCCCTCCGACTATAGCAGCTTTCCTCCGGCCTCAGCCGCCGCAACCACTCCCCGCACATGCCAACTCTGTCTGCTGTTCCCTCTGCCTCCCCAGCCCAACTGAACTAATCAGTCCCTACTTTCACCCCCTCTTGTCTGGCCAGGGAGCAGACAGGAGAGGAAAGGCCAAAACTAAAGCTGAGCACCAGGGGAAGGGAATTCACTTCTGCAACCATAGGTATGGCAAATTGAATCTCCCTAATTAGCCTGAGACTGTGGACTTTTGGGGGCAATCATGGACTTTGGAAGCAAGTACAATCTGGAGCAAGGTCAGTTCTGAGTGTGATCTGACCCCACACTGCCCACAGAAAGTCAGAGACCTTCCAAAAATATTACAGGACTTCCCCAGTACGCAGATTGCCTGGGGTTCACTGTGTGATGAGGGCAACAGAGGACAGAGAAGGACATTCTTCTTATCACTTTCTATTTTGTGTTTTCTTTCTCATATTGTTTTATTGTTGTCTTTTAAAAATTATTACTTTTTTTTTTACTTACTATTCCCTTTAAAAAATGAAGTTATTTTTAAATAAATTGATTTGACTTTTTCCAATTTTTACTGTACTTTCTTGTAATATTACATGTTTCCCATGTTTTTTGTTTTGTATAGGATTTGTTTACTGGTTTGATTGCTCTCTTCTATTTTGATAACTATTTTAATTCTTTTTTCTCTCTTTCTCAGTTTCTGTGAGTGTGTGAGTTTCTATGGGTGTTCTTATCTGTTTAATGTTGCTTCTACCATTTGTCATGGGGTTTTGTCTTTCCATTCTTTTTTTTTTGTTTGATTTTCTTTTTTCTATTTGTTTCTTCCCTTTTCTTTTCTATGATGTGTGGCTTGTGGAACCTTGGTGCTCCAGCCAGGGGTCAGGCCTGAACCTCTGAGGTAGGAGACCTGAGCCCAGGCTGTTGAACCACCAGAAAACTCCTGACCCCATGGAATATTAATCGGTGAGAATTCTCTGAAAAGCCTCCACTAAGATCTGACCTTACCCAAAGGTCAGCAAGCTCCACTGCCAGACATCTCACACCAAACCCAACAAAATAGGAACACAACCTTACCCATTAGCAAACAGGCTGCCCAAAATCATACCAAGCTCACAGACACCCCCAAACACCTCATTGAACATGACACCTGCCCTTCAGAGGGACAAGAAAAGAGGTGTCAGTCCCCCAATCAGGAAAGCTTCACAAGGCACTGGTCCAATCCCACCCATGGGGGGTAGATTCCACACATAAGAGGAACAATGGTCTTGAAGCCTGTAGAAAGGAGGCCCCATTCACAATAAATTAAACAAGATGAAAAGACAGAGAAAGATGCAGCAGGTGAAGATATGTGGTAAAAACCCACAAGACCAAAGAAATGAAGAGGAAATAGGCAATCTATCTGAAAAAGATTTCAGGGTAATGATAGTAATGATGATCTTCAGAAAAAAATGCAAAATAGATGGATGCACAAATAAACAGAATGGCAGTACAGATTGAAAAGATACAAGAAATATTTAAGAAGCATCTAGAAGAAATAAAGACTAGACAATCAACAATCAACAATATAATAACTGAAATAAAAAATACACTAGAGGCAACCAGTAGCAGAATACTGAGGCAGAAGAGTGGATAAGAGAGCTGAAAGAATGGTGGAAGGAAAAAAGAATGAAATGAGGAAAGTCTCAGACTTCTGGGACAACATTAGGTATATCACCATTTGAGTTATAGGGTTTCTAGAGGAAGAAGTGAAAAAGAAAGGATAATGAGAAAATATTTGAGGAAATTATAATTGAAAATTTACCTAACATGAGAAAGGAAATAGACACCCATATCCAGGAAGCCCAGAAACTGTCATACAGGATAAACCCAAAGAAAAATATGCCTGAACACATATTAATTAAACTAGCAAAAATTAAACACAAAGAAAATCTATTAAGAGCAATAAGGGAAAAGCAACAAATAACATACAAGGGATTCCCCATAAGGCTAACAACAGAAACTCTGGAGGCCAGAAGTGGGTGGCAGGATATATTTAAAGTGATGAAAGAGAAAATATACAACCAAGGTAACTCTACCCAGCAATAATATCATTCAGATTCAGCAGAGGAATCAAAAGCTTTACAGATAAGCAAAGTTCAGAGAATTCAGCACCACCAATTCAGTTTTACAATAAATGATAGTGGGACTTCTCTAGACAGGAAACACAAGAGAAAGAAAAGATATATAAAAACAAGCCCAGAACAATAAAGTAAATGGTAATAGGATCATACATATCTGCTGGGGTCCAGCCCCGGCGGGTCCAGGGAATTCGAAGTGGGGATGGCGTTGGCAAGGAAAAACTTATTTATTTAGAAATATAAGATTAGATTAGGAAATAATAGTATAGTGGGAAAATTAAGATGGAGAAAAGAGGCTGAATAACTTGGTTTACGGGGAAAACCAATAAAACCTTGAGACAAGAGGTTTGCACCATCTACGTTGGGCCGCCGGTGCNCCCTTCACCCCATTGAGAGAGCACCTGAGGCCTTCGTGAACAGAGCAAGCCCCGTGCAGGGGCTTTATTGGCTTTCTGCGTAAACAAAGGAATATCATCCTCTTTGTCTCTCCTTTACTTTCTTATTGGTCAACTCTAGACTACCAAGTTCCAGTCCATTAAAGGACCTCAGAAGAAAACCACTAGACCACTCAGGTAAGACCTATATCAAATCCCTGATAATTATACAGTGGAAGTGACAAGTAGACTCAAGGGATTAGATCTGATAGAGTGCCTGAAGAACTATGGATGGAGATTTATAACGTTGTATAGGAGGCAGTGATCAAAACCATCCCCAAGGAAAAGAAATTTGAAAAGGCAAAATGGTTGTCTGAGGAGGCCTGAGGTTAGCTGAGGAAAGAAGGGAGGCAAAAGGCAAAGGAGAAAGGGAAATATATACCCATTTGAATGCAGAGTTCCAAAGAATAACAAGCAGAGATAAAAGGGCCTTCCTAAGTGAAAAATGCAAAGAAATGAGGAAAACAATATAATAGGAAAGACTAGAGATCTCATTAAGAAAATAAGAGACACCAAGGAACACTTCATGCAAAGATGGGCACAATAAAGGACAGAAACAATGTGGAGTTAACAGAAACAGAAGATATTGAACAGAGGTGACAAGAATACAGAGAAGAACTATACAAAAAAAGATCTTAATGACCTGGATAACCATGATGGTATGATTACTCACCCGAAACAAGACATCTTAGCGTGCAAAGTGAAGTGGGCCTTGGGAAGCATTACTACGAACAAATATAGTGGAGGTAATGACATTCCAGTAGAGCTATTTCAAATTCCAAAAGACAATGCTGTGAAAGTGCTGCAATCAATACGCCAGCAAATTTGGAATACCCAGCAGTGACCACAAGACATGAAAAGGTCAGTTTTCATTCCAGTCCCAAAGAAGTTCAATGCCAAATAATTTTCAAACTACAGCTCAATTGCACTCATTTCACATGCCAGCAAGGTCATGCTCAAAATCCTTTAAGCTATGCTTTAACAATACATGAACCAAGAACTTCCAGATGTACAAGCTGGACTTAGAGAAGGCAGAGGAACCAGAGATCAAACTGTCAACATCCATTGGATCACAGAAAAAGCAACAGAATTCCAGAAAAACATTTACTTCTGCTTCATTGACTGTGCTAAAGCCTTTGACTTTGTGGATCACAACAAACTGTGGGATATTCTTAAAGAGGTGGGAATACCAGACCACCTTACATGCCTCCTGAGAAACCCATATGCAGGTCAGAAAGAAAGAGAACTTACGTGGAACAACAGATTGGTTCAAATTTGTGAAAGGAGTTCCTCAGGGCTATGTATCATCACCCTCCTTATTTAACTTTTATGCAGAGTACATCATGCGAAATGCTAGGCTGGATGAATCATGAATCAAGATTTCCAGAAGAAATAACAATAACTGCAGATATGCAGATGATACCACCCTTATGGCAGAAAACGAAGAGGAACTAAAGAGCCTCCTGATGAAGGTTAAAGAGGAGAGTGAAAAGGCTGGCTTAAAATTCAACATTCAAAAAACTAAAATCATGGCATCTGTTTCCATAACTTCCTGGCAAATAGATGGGAAACAATGGAGACAGTGACAGATTTTATTTTCTTGAGCTTAAAAATCACTGGGGATTTTGACTGGAGCCATGTAATTAAGACACTTATTTCTCTGAAGAAAACCTATCACCAACCTAGACAGTATATTAAAAAACAGAGACATTACTTTGCTGACCAAGGTTCATCTAGTCAAAGCTATGTGTTTTCCCAGTAGTCATGTTTGGATCTGAGAGTTGAACCATAAAGAAGACTGAGCGCCAAAGAATTGATGCTTTCCAACTATGCTGTTGGAGGAGACTCTTAAGAATTCCTTGGACTGCAAGGAGATCAAACCAGTCAATCCTAAAGGAAATCAACTCTGAATATTCATTGGAAGGACTGATGTTAAAGCTGAAGCTCCAATACTTTGGCCATCTAATAGGAAGAGATGATTCATCTGAAAAGAACCTGATGCTCAGAAAGATTGAGGGCAGGAGGAGAGGGGGGTGACAGAGTACAAGATCATTGGATGGCATCACCGACTCAATGGGCATGACTTTGAACAAACTCTGGGAGATGGTGGAAGACAGGGAACCCTGGTATACTGCAGTCCATGGGGTTGAAAAGAGACAGACACCACTGGGAGACTGTGAGAGACAACAACTCACCACTATTATTCAATATAATTTTGGAAATACTAGCCACAGCAATCAAGGAAGCAACAGGAATAAAAGGAATCCAGATTGGAAAATAAGAAATAAAAGTCTCACTGTTTACAGATGGCATGATATTATACATAGAAAATCAAAATATGCAACCAGAAAATTACTAGAACATCAATGAATTTAGTAAAGTCATAGGGTATAAAATTAATATACAGAAATCCCTTGCATTCCTATACACTAACAATGGAAAATCAGAAAGAGAAATTAATGAAACAATCCTATTCAGCATTGCAACAAAAAGAATGAAATACCTAGGAATCAGTTTAGTTCAGTCACTCAGTCGTGTCCAACTCTTTGCTATCCCATGAATCGCAGCAAGCCAGGCCTCCCTGTCCATCATCAACTCCCGGAGTTCACTCAGACTCATGCCTATCGAGTCAGTGGTGCCATCCAGCCATCTCATCCTCTGTCGTCCCCTTCTCCTCCTGCCCCCAATCCCTCCCAGCATCACAGTCTTTTCCAATGAGTCAACTCTTCGCATGAGGTCGCCAAAGTACTGGAGCTTCAGCTTCAGCATCATTCCTTCCAAAGAAATCCCAGAGCTAATCTCCTTCAGAATGGATTGGTTGGATCTCCTTGCAGTCCAAGGGACTCTCAAGAGTCTTCTCCAACACCACAGTTCAAAAGCATCAATTCTTTGGTACTCAGCTTTCTTCACAGTCCGACTCTCATATCCATACATGACCACAGGAAAAACCATAGCCTTGACTAGATGGACCTTTGTTGGCAAAGTAATGTCTATGCTTTTGATAAACCTACTTAAATAGTTAAAAGAAGTATTTACAAAAAACAATAAGATGCTGATGAAAGAAATCAGACAACTAAATGAATGGAGAGATACACAATGTTCTTGGATTAGAAGAATCAATATTGTGAAAATGACTATACTATCCAAAGCAACCTACAGATTCCACACAATCCCTATCAAACTACACATGGTATTTTCCACAAAACTGAACAAAAAAAATTCACAATTTGTATGGAAACACAAAAGACTTCGAGTAGCCAAAGTAATCTTGAGAAAGAAAAATGGAGCTGGAAGAATCAACCTTCCTGACTTCAGACTATTCTACAATGCTACAGTAATCAAGACAGTATGGTACTGACACAAAGACAGAAATATAGAGCAATGGGATAGGATAGAAAGCCTAGAGATAAATCCATGCACTTACTGGCACCTTATATTTGACAAAGGAGGCAAGAATATACAATGGATAAAAGACAGTCTCTTCAATAAGTAACGCTGGGAAAACTGGACAGCTACATACAAACAAACAAACAAAAAAGATGAAATTAGAATGCTTATAATACCATATACAAAAATAAACTCAAAGTGATTACAGACCTAAAATGTAAGACCAGAAACTATAAAACTCAGAGGAAAACAGGCAGAACACTCTGTGACATAAATCACAGCAAGATGCTCTTGGACCCACATCTTAGAATAATGGAAATAAAAACAAAATTATACTAATGGGACCTAATTAAATTTAAAAGCTTTTGCACAGCAAAGGAAACTATAAGCAAGACGAAAAGCCAACTCTCAGAATGGGAGGAAGTAATTGCAAATGAAGTAACTGACAAAGAATTAATCTCCAAAATATATAAGCAGCTCGTGCAGCTCAACACCAGGAAAAAAAAAAAAAATTAAAAAGGGGCAGAAGACCTAAACAGACATTTCTTCAAAGATGACATACAGATGGCTAATAAACACATGAAAAAATATTCAACATCTCTTATTATTAGAGACATGCTAATCAAAACTACAATGAGGTATCACCTCATACTGGTTAGAATGGCCATCATTAAAAAATATAAACAATAAATGCTGGAGAGGATGTGGCAAAAAGGGAACCCTCTTGCACTGTTGGTGGGATGTAAATTGATATAGCCACTGTGGAGAACAGTGTGGAGATTTCTTTAAAATGCTAGGAATGAAATTACCATATGACCCAGCAATTCCAGTACTGGGCATATAACATGAGAAAAACACAATTCTAAATGATACAGGTACCCCATGTTCACTGCAACACTATTCACATAGCCAGCACATGGAAGCAACCCAGATGTCCATGGACAGACAAACAGATAAAGCTATGGTCAGTCAGTTCAGTTCAGTCGCTCAGTTGTGTCTGACTCTTTGCGACCCCGTGAATCCCAGCATGCCAGGCCTCCCTGTCCATCAACAACTCCCGGAGTTCACTCAAACTAATGTCCATTGAGTCAGTGATGCCATCCAGCCATCTCATCCTCTGTTGTCCCCTTCTCCTCCTACCCCCAATCCCTTCCAGCATCAGAAACTTTTCCAATGAGTCAACTCTTCTCATGAGGTGGCTAAAGAATTGGAGTTTCAGCTTTAGCATCAGTCCTTCCAATGAACACCCAGGACTGGTCTCCTTCAGAATGGACTGGTTGGATCTCCTGGCAGTCCAAGGGACTGTTAAGAGTCTTCTCCCCAACACCACAGTTCAGACGCATCAATTCTTCAGTGCTCAGCTTTCTTCATAGTCCAACTCTCACATTCATACATGACTACTGGAAAAACCATAGCCTTGACTAGACGGACCTTTGTTGGCAAAGTAAAAGCTATGGTACATTTATATAATAGAATATTAATCAGTCATGAAAAAGAAGAAATTTGAGTCAGTTCCAGTGAGATGGATGAACCTGGAGCCTATTATACAGAGTGAAGTAAGTAAAAATGAGAAAGAAAAATACTGCATATTTATACATATATATGAAATCTAGAAAAATGATACTGATGAAGCTATTTGCAGGGCTGGAACAGAGATGCAAACATAGAGTACAGACTTGTGGACACAGCAGGGGAAGGACAGGGTGAGACAGAGAGACTAGCATTGAAACATACACATTACCAAGTGTAAAATAGAGAGCCAATGGGAACTTTCCATATGTAACAGGGCGCTCAGCCCAGTGCTCTGTGACAACCCGGAGGAATGGGATGGGGTTAGGGGGAGGGCAGTGGCGGTGAGGGTGGGAGGAAGGTTCAAGAGGGAGGGTACACATGTATACCTATGGCTGATTCATGTTGATGTAAGCCAGAAACCAACACAACATTATAAAGCAATTACCCTCCAAATAAAAATTAAGAAAAGAAAATCTTATTTCTAATGTTACATCCTTCAAACTGTTCTCCCTACGAAGAGATCACCAAAGTGATATCTCTCTGAAAACATATTTAATAATCTCATTTCCTAACTTAAACACTCTTCAATACTAGTTACTTGCAGGATAAAATCCAAACTATTTTGTAGGGCATCCAAGGCTTTCCAACTTCGTGTCATTCCCTTCTTTTTCATTTCCATAGCTTCTCCTTCAGAAAGTTTACTTTTGTCCATCTCCAAATGGTCTTCTTGTGCAGTGTGTGCTCAGCTGCAACCCTACAGACTCTAGCCTACCAGGCTCCTCTGCCCATGCATCTTCTGTATTTCACCATAGTAGCATCTATATTTTATTGCCTTTACTTGTTTTCCTCCTTCATTAGTCTGTGAACTTCACAGAGCAGGAATTATGCCTTCCATCTCTATATTCTNTGCACAGCAAAGGAAACTATAAGCAAGACGAAAAGCCAACTCTCAGAATGGGAGGAAGTAATTGCAAATGAAGTAACTGACAAAGAATTAATCTCCAAAATATATAAGCAGCTCGTGCAGCTCAACACCAGGAAAAAAAAAAAAAATTAAAAAGGGGCAGAAGACCTAAACAGACATTTCTTCAAAGATGACATACAGATGGCTAATAAACACATGAAAAAATATTCAACATCTCTTATTATTAGAGACATGCTAATCAAAACTACAATGAGGTATCACCTCATACTGGTTAGAATGGCCATCATTAAAAAATATAAACAATAAATGCTGGAGAGGATGTGGCAAAAAGGGAACCCTCTTGCACTGTTGGTGGGATGTAAATTGATATAGCCACTGTGGAGAACAGTGTGGAGATTTCTTTAAAATGCTAGGAATGAAATTACCATATGACCCAGCAATTCCAGTACTGGGCATATAACATGAGAAAAACACAATTCTAAATGATACAGGTACCCCATGTTCACTGCAACACTATTCACATAGCCAGCACATGGAAGCAACCCAGATGTCCATGGACAGACAAACAGATAAAGCTATGGTCAGTCAGTTCAGTTCAGTCGCTCAGTTGTGTCTGACTCTTTGCGACCCCGTGAATCCCAGCATGCCAGGCCTCCCTGTCCATCAACAACTCCCGGAGTTCACTCAAACTAATGTCCATTGAGTCAGTGATGCCATCCAGCCATCTCATCCTCTGTTGTCCCCTTCTCCTCCTACCCCCAATCCCTTCCAGCATCAGAAACTTTTCCAATGAGTCAACTCTTCTCATGAGGTGGCTAAAGAATTGGAGTTTCAGCTTTAGCATCAGTCCTTCCAATGAACACCCAGGACTGGTCTCCTTCAGAATGGACTGGTTGGATCTCCTGGCAGTCCAAGGGACTGTTAAGAGTCTTCTCCCCAACACCACAGTTCAGACGCATCAATTCTTCAGTGCTCAGCTTTCTTCATAGTCCAACTCTCACATTCATACATGACTACTGGAAAAACCATAGCCTTGACTAGACGGACCTTTGTTGGCAAAGTAAAAGCTATGGTACATTTATATAATAGAATATTAATCAGTCATGAAAAAGAAGAAATTTGAGTCAGTTCCAGTGAGATGGATGAACCTGGAGCCTATTATACAGAGTGAAGTAAGTAAAAATGAGAAAGAAAAATACTGCATATTTATACATATATATGAAATCTAGAAAAATGATACTGATGAAGCTATTTGCAGGGCTGGAACAGAGATGCAAACATAGAGTACAGACTTGTGGACACAGCAGGGGAAGGACAGGGTGAGACAGAGAGACTAGCATTGAAACATACACATTACCAAGTGTAAAATAGAGAGCCAATGGGAACTTTCCATATGTAACAGGGCGCTCAGCCCAGTGCTCTGTGACAACCCGGAGGAATGGGATGGGGTTAGGGGGAGGGCAGTGGCGGTGAGGGTGGGAGGAAGGTTCAAGAGGGAGGGTACACATGTATACCTATGGCTGATTCATGTTGATGTAAGCCAGAAACCAACACAACATTATAAAGCAATTACCCTCCAAATAAAAATTAAGAAAAGAAAATCTTATTTCTAATGTTACATCCTTCAAACTGTTCTCCCTACGAAGAGATCACCAAAGTGATATCTCTCTGAAAACATATTTAATAATCTCATTTCCTAACTTAAACACTCTTCAATACTAGTTACTTGCAGGATAAAATCCAAACTATTTTGTAGGGCATCCAAGGCTTTCCAACTTCGTGTCATTCCCTTCTTTTTCATTTCCATAGCTTCTCCTTCAGAAAGTTTACTTTTGTCCATCTCCAAATGGTCTTCTTGTGCAGTGTGTGCTCAGCTGCAACCCTACAGACTCTAGCCTACCAGGCTCCTCTGCCCATGCATCTTCTGTATTTCACCATAGTAGCATCTATATTTTATTGCCTTTACTTGTTTTCCTCCTTCATTAGTCTGTGAACTTCACAGAGCAGGAATTATGCCTTCCATCTCTATATTCTCTATGCTTGGTTCCTTGGCTAACAAGCAGCAATTAACAAAGAATATTTTTGAATAAATTGGCTTCTGGTCCTGATATCTATTTCCTTCCTACACTTTTTCATTGTTAAGCCATGCCGTTGGCCATCCAAGTCCAGGTGATACTCTCAGTCCTCTTTTTACCTAGGTATGAGCACATGAAAACATTCCAAACAATGAGAAGTGGGTGGAAATGTTAGGTGCAATTATAGTGTGAAATTAAATTTCTAAAAATGGAAACTCTTCACTTCCTCTTTCTCCTTGCTGCAGGCTAGACAGCAGTTATGGGGTGATAAGCCAGATTTAACTTTCATAAAAGAGCATCACTCTAGAAAAGGTAGAACAAGTGTCAAGAACTTTGGAAAACTTTATGGACTAATTCCTCTCTTGACTGTTTTACATAACTTTGGATGTAAGGAATAAATCTTTTTATTGAGGATTAGCCTATAGTACACACTGAGCAAGTGAGCTTAAAATTCAAAATTCAAAAAATGAAAATCGTGGCATCTGGTCCCATCACTTCATGGCAAATAGATGGGGAAACAAAGGAAACAGTGACAGACTTTATTTTCTTGGGCTCCAAAATCACTGCAGATGGTGACTACAGCTATGAGATTAAAAGACGCTTTCTCCTTGGAAGTAAAGCTATGACAAATCTGGACAGTATATTAAGAAGCAGAGATATTACTCTGCCAACAAAATTCCATATAGCCAAAGCTATGGCTTTTCCAGTAGTCAAGTGTGGATGTGAGAGTTGGACCATAAAGAAGGCTGAGCACTGAAGAATTGATGCTTTTGAACTGTGGTATTGGAGAAGACTCGAGAGTCCCTTGGACTGTAAGGAGATCAAACCAATCAATCCTAAAGAAATCAATCCTGAATATTCACTGGCAGGATTGATGACGAAGCTGATGCTCCCACACTTTGGCTTCCTGATGCAAAGAACTGACTCACACACTGATGCTGGGCAAGACTGAAGGCAGGAGGAGAAGGGGATGACAGAGGATGAGACGGTTGGATGAACTCAATGGATTTGAGTCTGAGCAAGCTCCAGGAGATGGTGAAGGAGAGGGAGGCCTGGTGTGCTGCAGTCCATGGGGTTGCAAAGAGTTGGACATGACTGAGCAACTGAACAACAACAACAAGCCTATACTCTAACTGGCATATCTGGGAGTGCACTCGAGACTTTGTTTCTATTGTTTCTTTCATGGAACTGAACAGAAGTTCATTCTATTTGCTGAGATTAATCATCTGCAAGAACTACCCTGCATCCTCCTCATCAAGGCAACTTCCCCAGGACTGATCTTTAAAATAGTCATGTACTTAATTTTGGAGATAGATAGAAGAAATTTACTCTTGAGTTTTCTTTTTTTGCCATAGTTCTTGCTTATCTAACATTAAACAGAAAAATAAAGTCCTTTAGCCAGCAACTCTGCAAGTGACTAGGACTGAATTGTTCTCTAGTAATTTTAAGTTATAATGTATACCCAAGATTTCCTAGAAACGTAACTCAAATGTTTTTTTTTTTTTTTTGGAATATTCTACAATGTGACTACAGTGACGCTCTAGTATAACTAGCATCCGCTTAATCGGCTTGTGAATTAATGGAAATGCTATTTTCTCTCTAGGCATGATTGCATGCTGAATCTTTGATGATGCCGATGTACCAACATTTGGGCTGCATTCTTTAGTAAGAGTCACTTATACCTGTTTCTGGAGTCTGGCAGCTCAGAAGGTAAAGAATCTGCCTGCAATGGGGGAAAGCCAGGTTTGATCCCTGTTGGGAAGATCTCCTGGAGAAGGGAATGGCTACTACTCCAGTATTCTTCCCTGGAGAATTCCATGGACAAAGGAGCTTGGCAGGCCATAGTCCTTGGGGTTGCAAAGAGTCAGACATAGCTGAATGACTGACATTTTCACTTTTCATACCTGTTTCTAAACCTGTGTATGTCAGTTAGCAGCCTGCACGATACACTGGTTAAAGCACTCATTCTGGAGTCAGTTTGTGTTTAAGTCCTGACCTGATATGTGCTAGCTATATGGTCTTGGAAAAGCTACTTCTATTTTGCAGTATCTCCTCATTTACTAAATGAGGATAATAACAGTAACTATGTCATTGGGTTCTTGTGAGGACTGCTTGTGTAAATATAAGTAAACCTCTTAGAACACTATAAAGGAATTTACTATGAAAAACTGGCAATAAGTAAAATCAACTAACTGTAATCATGTAATTTAGTTACCTATTGTATGAACTGATGAAATTTGATTATGCAAAGAAGTTGTTACATGTGTAGAAAGTAAGTTAAATCCTTTGAAATCATTTCAAAGAAATAAATATCACACATACACACACACATATACCAGGGTGTGATTAGGGAATTATAACAGTTTTGGGAAAAAAATTCATGATATCCCATAAGTATTCTTCATTCAAATTGCTTTGTAGTTAACATTAAATAACTCATAGAAAATTAGCATACATGTTTTTTGTACAAAAAAGGCAATGTGGAATCCCACTCTGTGGAGTCATAACCAAAGAAAAGTCCTTGATCCCACTGAAAAGAATCAATGAATGAATGCTCATTAATATGTTTTACGTTATAGCAAAGTTTTTAGGTCTGTATAGAGTTCTTTATAAGGATTTTACCCTGTTAAACAAATGTTATCAACCAACTAAGTACTAGTGATTCTACGTTGCTCTTACCTTAAAATGACTCAGTCTTATCCTCATGATTCAATCAGTTCCTATTACCTTACCCCAGGTCATTCCTATTGCTTTACCTAGATAAAAAAGGGAAGAATCCTTTCCCCAAATTTTGTTTAAAAAGTCAATATTTTCTTTTTTGCATTAGATAGGTTCCTAATTTGAAAAGGATGGTAGTTGTAGCGATTGAATAATGAATAACACAACAACAAAAATGAAATGGATAAGATCTGAATTTATTCAGGCATATTAAATGGCCTGCTGAGCACTCCAAATCTCTTCTACTTAAATATTAAAGTTCAAAATTAATTTCTTTTACATGAAGGACGGAAAAAAATTTCATAAAGTTCAAAAAAGACTTTAGTCTTGTTGACAATTTTAAGAGTTCATACTAATTATTTTAAACCAATTTTGTCCATTTAACATATTACTATTTATAAAGGAGTTATCTTATACTAATCTCAGAAAAAATATGTTAAAGCACATGGGACTTGATTTAAAACTAAACACTTAAAATTTCTCCTAGTTTTGTTAGATTAGTGGGTACAAACAGGTGAAAGAGAAACCACCCCATCTATAAGGCATCCTTTCTTTTGTTCATTCTGTTAGTATAATTTCTTGCTCCATGCATAGGACAGACTATGTGTTTATCCAATACATACATACATATATATATATATATATATATAAAGGAATGATTGAATCAATCAATCAATAAATAAAGATGTAGTCACTGCTCTAACAGAGGTTACCATTTCGGAAAAAAACACATGTAAATACAGATAAGAAGACTATTATAAAACAATTTAGATCATAAATGCTATCTAACTAAATAAAGATGCTAGGACATATTCAATCAACATTGAAATATTTTGGAAAAAGTAACTAAGGGAGACCAAAGATTTTCTCTCTGATGTCCTACAAAATAGACTCTGTCATCAATTCATTATAATTGAGTTTCACTAAAATAAATGGTTACCAGACAAATAACATTCTTTGGAGATAAATGGCAAGCATATTTTCAATATTTTTAATATATTAGATTAAAATAATTTTTTCATGTTATCATTACTGAAAATTCTAAATTGAATTTAATGCATGTGAACCCATTTTCATTTAAAAAATATTTAATATCAGATATCTAAATATTCAGATATCTAAATAATTAAAACATACATTGTTGTTGTTCAGTTGCTAAGTCATATCTGAGTCTTTGCAACCCATGAACTGCAGCACAGTGAGCTGGTTTCCCTGTCCTTCACTATCTCCTGGAGCTTGCTCAAATTCATGTCCATTGAGCTGGTGATGCTGACGAATCATCTCATCCTCTGTCGCCCTTGTCTCCTTTTGCCTTCAGTCATTCCCAGCAACAGGGTCTTTTCCAATGAGTCAGCTCCTCACATCAGGTGGCCAAAGTATTGGAGCTTCAACTTCATCATCAGACCTTTCAGTGAGTATTAAGGGTTGATTTCCTTTAGAACTGACTGGTTTGATCTCCTTGCTGTCGAAGGGACTCTCAAGAATCTTCTCTGGGACAACTGGAAAGCATCAATTTTTTGGCACTAAGCCTTCTTTGTGGTCCAGCTCTCACATATGTACATAACTACTGGAAAAACCTTTGTCAGCAAAGTGATGTCTTTGGTTTTTAATAATGCTGTCTAGATTTGTCACAGCATCCAAGGAGCAAGCATCTTTTATTTATTTATTTATTTTTTATTTTTTCCATCTCAAGTGTACAAGAGTTCCCAATCTCAAACCCTCCCCCCACCTCCCAGCAAGCATCTTTTAAAACATACATAATAATATCTAGTATTTGGTAGGTTAAAGGATTAGGTTTAAAGTTTTGGTGCTGTAGATTGCCTATCTTTCATGAATGTTATTTGATTATGCAAAATCATAAGCTTTATCAAAAAATTTCCTTCAGAATCAAAGTTTGCAATCATCTTTTCGTTTTCAGTTGGTTTTGGATGATTTTCAGAGTAACTATTGGAAAAGTGGTTTTAGATACTCTAGTGCTGGTGCATACATCAGTAACATTCATTTCCCATGTGTTTCAACTGATGAAGGCAACCAAACAGGCAATTAGTTTCTAATAAGGAGAGGTCTGTTTGACATCTGCCCTGATTTTTTTTTTTGCTTGTCTAGAGTCAGTTTGAAATTAGTTAGAGACACTCTAAGCATAGAATAATTGCACTTTTAATAAGCCAGAACCTCCTGCTTCACTGAAAAGAGCAAACTGTCTTTTATTATAGTTTATAGTTTTTTTTAAATTTCAGTGAAAGATAGTAGATTGTATACTTTGGTTTTTAGTTTAACTCCTTTCTTATAGGTAATAATGGTGTTTTTAAAAGGTTATAATTTGTAAAATGACAGATCTCATACATAGTTCTAAGTTTTCAAAGAAAAATTTTCTCTTATACTATTTATAAGATGAAAACTGACCTTCAAATTTCAATTTTACATTACATATTTTCTAAGTTTCAATATGTTAAGTTATTCATAGACAGTGATAGTTATAGAGCTATAATATCATATCAAAATTTACCTGGAAATCTTGTGGTTGATGACAATCCCAAGCACGGGACTAGTGACGTGCAGAAGCATTACCTTTCCGAATCAATGGTGAGGATGTGTGAGTGTGTGGTCAAAATTCATCCAATTTTTGGCAAAGCCAAAATATCAAAAACAAAATAATTGTGTTAGATACTTCTGTAAGGAGAAAAGGAAGTTTTTGACGATGGCCTTTTAAAAACTTTTTTAAGCTTTCGAGAATAGTTACATATTTTAAAAATAAGCTTTCCAGCCAGAACTAAAGAAAGATGAAATTATACATGCACAAGCATAATGACTGCACTTTCCCCAAGCTTTAAAGCCTAATATAGTTAGTTTGAAATACATTTTTTGGGTTATGTTTCTTGCTGGGGCTCCACAAGGTTAATTGCTCCACTACGTGAAACAATGTGTATTAGCAATAAGAGTAGGCTTTAGAAACTTATTTTTCTTCAGAATAGTGAGTAAATAAGAGCAGTTCCCAAGGTCTATTTGGGATCATTTTAATACTGAAAGTTTACTGCTATGAGCTGTGTATGACACCAGGATTTATGGCCTCTGGAGGAGAGGAACTAATCCAGGGCCAGGGACAAGGCTTGATCGCTCAGAGCTTTTTGTGAAAAAAGTTTTATTAAAGCATAAAAGAGATAGAGAAAGCTTCTGACATAGACATCAGAAGGGGACAGAAAGAATGCCTCCTTGCTAGTTTTTAAAAAGGAGTTACATACCTATTAGCAAAACCACTAATTAGGGAATGCAAACACATCAAAACTGAGGGAGTTGCACCAGGCCCCTCACCCACACTATGCATTCTGAGATAGCACTGGTACAAGGTGAGTCATCTAGGCGATAAAAAATTGACATGAATCTTAAGGCAGATTTTCAAGCAAATACATAGTTCATTAAGGAATAAAGGAAGATATTTCCATAAGAAAAACGGCATCCCTTACTTTTCAAAGTTTGAGAAAGTTAAGTTCTGGTGGAGCCAGGTGTCACTAAGACAACACAGGATTAGAAGAGAAAGGAAAAGAGAGAGAGAAAAAAAAAAGTCTGCCGCTTGCAGTTTTATTTCTTCCTGCCATTTGGGGTCCTCTGGCCTCCCTCCTGAGGCTAAAAAACACAGGATACTGGCCCAGGATAGCTGATACACATATGAAGGGAAGGATTTCAGTGAGCCCATACTCTTTATCTTCCCATATACAGAAAAGTGCTAAACTTAAGATATCTTAACTTGAGATATCTGGTTTTTTCTAATTAACAATAATCTTTTGATGTTCAGATTACCTATCTTCTCCTCTTGTCTCCTAGGAGCAGTTTTCTCAGGGTTACTTGATTGAAGTCCTAAAATTTCCCACTGAATAAAACATAACTGAACTTTGAGGCTGTGACTATTTTTTAAGTTGAGACCCTCCATATCTGCCAGCTTGGCACCAGCAGATATTGAAGTACAACTGTATACTTATTGAAAGATCATGCACAATGGGTCAACTGTAATTTCTTCTGAGTGATCCTCCCTGTCACCAAACTCAACCTGTTCACCTCACAAAATCTTCACAAACGTGCAAGAAATTGATACATATTAATTGCTGTGTTTTCTCATTGTTCTCATATAAATTGTAGTTAGTTTTAATAGAATTTTTCAAGAATTTAAAATTTTCCAAGGAATTTTTCAAAAAATTTAATAGAATATTTCATAACACTAAGTATAATTCCCCTCCTATCTTTTCCTCCCTTTGTATGGGAGCTCCTGATAAAAAAGGGACTGCGTAGTGTATTTTATCATTTGCACTTAGCAAAACAATTCGAACAGGACAAGGCTTAATAATGAAAGCACACCAGATTATTCATCATTGCTACAAAAGACAATGAATATACATTTTTCATATCTTTGCATGGGTAATTTTTCTCTAATTAAATCTTTGTAATTATGTAGAGCTATTTTTGGAATATCTTTTGTTCCACTAATCTGTTTGTTCATTTTATTATGCCCACACCACAGACTTGGTTTCAGTAGCTTAATGGTAAATCTTGAAGTCAAGAAATATAAATCCTCAAATTTCCCTTTTCTTTTTCAATATTATTTGACTCTTCTATCTAGATTCTTTGCAGTTCCATGTACATTTTTTTAGTCCTAGTTTGTCAGTAATCACAGAAGAAGCCTAACAGGATATTGATTATAATTATCTTTGATTAAATCAGAGAAATTGGATATCTTTACAATATTCATGTAGGTCCTCTAAAATTTCTCTCATAGTTTTGTGGTTTTCAGAGTAGAGGTCTTGCTCAGGTCTCACTATATATATCCCTAGGTGTTTTATCTTTTATGGTATTGTAAATGGCATTGATTTTAAAATTTTATTTTCCAATTGTTTGCTGCCACTGTGTAGAATATAATTGATTTTTATATTGATCTCTAGTCCTAAGACCTTGCTGAATTCACCTGTTACACCCAGGATATATTTTATTGTGTATGGAAAAAAAAAGAGTTACTTTTTTTCTTCCTCCCTCCTCCTCTCTCCTTCCCTTTTTCCTTGGACTAAGACCTCCTCTCCAAAAACACAGTGGATGCCCAAAGTGGATTACTAAGTACTAATACAGTATGTTCTTGCCAATTCTTAATTTCTTCTGCTTCTGTTAGGTAAAGTTTCTATCCTTTACCATGCCCATCCTTCCATGAAATGTTGCCTATATCTTTCCTCTTCTCTTGTTTTTCTCTATTTCTTTGCATTGTTCACTTAAGGCTTTCTTATCTCTCCTTGCTTTTCTCTGGAACTCTGCATCCAGTTGGGTATATCTTTCCTTTTTTCCTTTGTCTTTCACTTCTCTTCTTTCCTTAGCTGTTTATAAAGTCTCCTCAGACAACCACTTTGCCTTGTTTCATCTATTTTTTTTTCTTTGGGATGGTTTTGGTCACCACCTTCTGTATGATATTATGAACCTCTGTCCACAGTTCTTCAGATTCTCTGTCTACCAGAGTTAATCCCTTGAATCTATTTGTCACCCATACTGTATAATCATAAGGGATTTGATTTAGATCATACCTGAATTGCCTAGTGGTTTTCCCTACTTTCTTCAATTTAAGTCTGCATTTTATAATAAGGAGTTGATGACCTCAACCAAATTCAGCCCCAGGTCTTATTTTTGCTAACTGTACAGAGAGCTTCTCTATCTTTGGCTGCACAGAACATAAACATCTGATTTTGGTATTAACATGTGGCGATGTCCAAATGTAGAGTCATCTCTTGGGTTGTTGGAAAAGGGTGTTTGCTATGACCAGTGTGTTCTCTTGACAAAACTCTGTTAGCTTTTGACTTTTTCATTTTGAACTTCAAGGAAAAACTTGTCTGTTATTCCGGGTATCTCTTGACTTCCTACATTTGCATTCCGATCCCTTATAATGAAAAGGACATCTTTTTTTTTTTTTTTTGGTGTTAGTTCTAGAAGGTCTTGTATGTCTTCATATAACTGGTCAACCTCAGCTTCTTCAACATCAGTGGTTGGGACATAGATTTGGATTACAGTGATGCTAAGTGGTCTGCCTTGGAAACAAACTGAGATCATTCTATCATTTTTGAAGCTGTACCCAAGTATAGCATTTCAGACTCTTTTATTGAGAATGGGGACTACACCATTTCTTCTAAGATATTCTTACCCACAGTAGTAGATGGTAGTAGTCATTGGAATTAAATTTACCCATTCCCATCTATTTTAGTTCATTGATTCCTAGGGTATCTATGTTTAATTTTGCCATCTCCTGCTTGACCACATCCAGTTTACCTTAATCATGGACCTAACATTCCAGGTTTTTATGCAATATTATTCTTTACAGCATCAGACTTTACTTTCACGACCAGACACATCCACAACCGAGCATTATTTTCACTTTGGCGCAGTTGCTTCTCTCTTTCTATTAATTGTCCTCCACTCAACCGCAGTAGCATATTGGACATCTTCTGACCTGGTTCATCTTCCAGTGTCATAACTTGTCTCTTCATACTGTTCATCGGGTTCTCATGGCAAGTATACTGGAGTGGTTTGACAAGGCTGTGACCTCTTGAGGGGAAAATGGTTGTTAGAAATTTTCAAATAAGTAATAACTTATTTCTATAAAGGTAAGTTATTTCTCTTTGTACTCTCAACTTCCCTGCCTTTATCTCCATGAAATTGGGAAGGACTGGGATCAGGAAAATTGTTATACCAAAACAATTTTTGCAGCATTTGAAATTTCTTAGACTCTAGTCATTTCTCCCTGTTCAACAATTGCCAATATCTTGCCAAATTATTCCCCCATGGATAGAGTGTCTGGATCATTAGCAGGTATTTCTAAACCCAGACCTAGTGTCTCCCCAGAAGTTGATAAAGGAAGCTCCTGATTGCTCAAGAAGCTCTCTATGGAGATCAGTTTATCAAAGCTTTCTTGAATCCACTACTACTCTTCAATATTCCTACAGACTAATATGCTTTTTGTGTTTTCTAGATTTTTCTTGGTGTTACCACAGAGATAAAGTTCTTCGTTCCTTTATATTTCAAAGCAGAACTATGGAATAATGTACAGCTGGGTTATCCTGATGTTGGTTTTTCAGCTGTGACCTTTGTAGACTCCTCAGATCCTCACCATAAAGGAATAAATATTCTTCCAAACACATCTTACTCAACAATACTTTGTAGAAAGTACTCTTTGTGGAAAGTAGTCTTGCAAGCATATATTTTTAATAGAATCATATTACACAGTATGAATCTATCCTAATTCATTTAATCATTCTCTTAAGTGAAGTCCAATCACTTTGCTTCTATGTATTTACAACTACAAACAATTCCATGAAAAATATTCTTGTGTGTTTATTTTTAGATACTGATGCATTTCTATGATAGAGAATACTAAAATAGTGACTGCCAATTATCTATGAAGTAATTTAAATAGATGCTGCTAGATTTATTTTTCAGCAGTAATAATTTATCAGTTCAGTTCAGTCGTTCAGTCGTGTCTGATTCTTTGTGACTCAATGGACACAGCACACCAGACTTCCCTGTCCATCACCAACTCCTGGAGTTTACTCCAATTCATGTCCATTGAATCAGTGATGCTGTCCAACCATCTCATCCTCTGTCGTCCCCTTTTCCTCTCACCTTCAATCTTTCCCAGCATCAGGGTCTTTTCCAATGAGTTAGTTCTTCACAACAGGAGACCAAAGTATTGGAGTTTCAGCTTCAACATCAGTCCTTCCAATGACTATTCAGGACTGATTTCCTTTAAGATTGACTGGTTTGATCTCTTTGCAGTCCAAGGGACTCTCAAGTGTCTTCTCCAACACCACATTTCAAAAGCATTTATTCTTCAGTGCTCAGCTTTCTTTAGAGTCCAACTCTCAAATCCATACATGACTACTGGAAAAACCATAGCTCTGACTAGATGCACTTTTGTTGGCAAAATAATGTCTCTGCTTTTTAAGATGCTGCCTCGGTTGGTCATAGCTTTTCTCCCAAGGAGTAAGAGTCGTTTAATTTTATGGCTTCAATCACCATCTGGAGTGATTTTGGAGCCCCCCAAAATAAAGTCTGTGACTGTTTCCCTTGTTTCCCATCTATTTGCCATGAAGTGATGGGACCAGATGCTATGATTTTAGTTTTCTGAATGCTGAGTTTTAAATCAACTTTTTCTCTCTCCTGTTTCACTTTTGTCAAGAGGCTCTTCAGTTCTTCTTCACTTTCTGCCATAAGGGTGGTGTCATCTGCATATCTAGGTTATTGATATTTCTCCTGGCAATCTTGACTCCAGTTTGTGCTTCATCCAGTCCAGCATTTTTCATTATGTACTTTGCATATAAAAGTTAAATAAGTAGAGTGACAATATACAGCCTTGATGTACTCCTTTCCTGATTTGGAAAATAATGTATATTTTCACTCATTATGTGAAGTCTATTTTATTCAATCCAACAATAGGGGCATTATCCTTTTTATATAACTCTCATTATTTTGGTGTGTGTATATGACTGCTCATAGCTAATAATATTTTATTGTGTACATTTCTGACTACAAGAAAATTTTGAGCATTTGATTCTAGGGTCACAAGGGTGGCTCAGCATCTGCAAAATCAATGTGATGATTAAGGGGATCAGACAAGAAGCAGAAATGGAATTATCACATTTCCCTGGCTGATGAATATCAAGATATATCATTTACAACAATAATCATTTGGTGGGTGAAAAAGATGATGAAGTAGAAGATCCTCGGGCTTATCTCTTTTCATAAGCACACACAAAAAAATACAACTGACTCCTGATTGGCTATTGGTAAAAAAAAAAAAAAAAAGAGTAGAATCTCTCAAAAGTGATAGTATACATACAAGGACAGAAAAAAAAAATACATCAAGATGATAGGAAGGGTGCCTCGTAATATAATCTAATCCCATATCCCCTAAGTGGGAAATCTACAAAATGGAGAATAATTATATCTCAGAAGATCTCCCACAAAAGTGAGAGTTCTGAGCCACATGTCAGGCTCCCGGCCTCAGGGTCTGACCCTGGGAGAATCCCTCCAAAGCATTTGGCTTCAATGGCTAGTAGGACTTGACTGCAGGAGTTCTACAGGCCTGGGGGAAGCAAAGACTCCACTCTTAGCGGGTACACAGAAGGTCTCACATGTATCAGGACCCAGGATAAAAGCAATGGCTGCATAAAAACCTGGGCTGGACCTACCTGTGGGTCTCGGAGGGTCTCATAGAGAAGTGTGGTATGGTTGTGGTTCTCTCAGGGAACAGGGATATTAGTTGTGGAGTTCTGGGGGAGTGTTCAGCTATATGAACTCTCCAGGAAGCAGAGATATTGCTTGGGCCAGCAGCACCAACACCTGGCTGGACCCAACAGCCTGTAGGTCCCAGTACTGGGATATCTCAGGTCAAACAACAAAAAAGGCAGGAACACAGTCTCACCGGTCAGCATCCAGGCTGCATAATGACATCCTTAGCCCAAAGGCACCTCCAGACATACACCTTGACAGAGTCCTGCCCAGAGAGGGTAGAGACCCAGTTCTACCCACCAGTGGACAGGCACCATTCTTCCCCCTAGAAAGCCTGCACATGCCTTTAGACCATCCTCACACATCAGAGGGCAGACACCAGAAGCAAGAATACTATTAATACAATCTAGTAGCCTCTGGAATTAAGTCTGAAAATATAGAAATTCAGACAAAATGAGACAGCAGAGGACTGTGTTCCAGATGAAGAAACAAGATAAAAGCTCAGGAGAACAACTAAATGAAGTGGAGACAGGCTATCTATCAGAGAAAGACTTCATAGAAATGATCATGAAGATCACCCAATATTTCAAAAAAAAGAGCGGGTGTAATGTGTGAGAAATTGCAAGAAATTTTCAAAGAAGAAGTAGAAAACATAAAGTTAGAAAATATAAGTAACAAGCAAACAGAGTTGAAGAATACAATAACTGAAATGAAAGATACAATAGAAGGAATTAATAAAATAAGTGAAGCAGAAGAATGGATAATTGAGCTGGAAAAATGAATGGGGGAAATCACTGCCATGAAACAGAATAAAGAAAAAAGAATGAAAAGAAATGAAGGCAGTCTGAGAGACCTCTGGGACGCCAGTAAATGCATCAACATTTGCGACACAGGGGTCCCAGAAGGAGAGAGAGATGAAGGGCCTTAGGAAATATTTGAAGAGCTAATAGCTGAAAAATTCATGGGAAAGGAAACAGTCACCCAAGTCCAGGAAGTGCAGAAAGTCCCATGCTGCTGCTGCTGCTAAGTCACTTTAGTTGTGTCCAACTCTGTGCAACCCCATAGATGGCAGCCCACCAGGCTCCCCCATCCTTGGGATTCTCCAGGCAAGAACACCAGAGAAAGTCCCATACAGGATTATAAAAGGAGGAACACACTAAGAAACATATTAATCAAATGGAAACAAAAATAATCTCAAAGAAAAAATATTAAAAGCAGCAAGATAAAAGCAATAAATAGCATACAAAAGAATCCCCATATGATTTTCTGCTGATTTTTCAGCAGAAATTCTGAAGGCCAGAGGCAGTGGCATGGTATGTTTAGACTGATTAAAGGAAAAAGAACATACAACCAACAAAACTATACTCAGTGAAGGCTCGTATTAAGATTTGACAGAGAAATAAAAATCCTTACAGACAATAGAAGCTAAAAGAAATCAGGACCACCAAGCCAGTTTTACAACAAATACTAAAGGAACTTCTCTAGGTGGAAAAGAAAAGGCCACAACTAGAAGAAAATTACAAAATGGGGAAAGTCAGTGGTAAAGACAAACACACAGTAAAGGGAAGAAATCATCCACATATATATATGATATAAAAATCAGTGATTTTCAGAGTAGTAGTGTACCAATGCAAAATATTTAAAATACATTAGAAACTAAGAGATCAGTGTTGATCAGTACAGATCAATAATGTATTTATATAGAGTGCTACATCAAAACCTCATGGTAACTCCTGAAATCTGAAATTTTACATTAGAAATTGTAGATTTTTTTCTCATAAAATCAGAAAACTGAAAATCTACATTAAATACATACACAGAAAAAAAAATAGGAATTGAAACACAACACTAAAGTTAGTCATCAAATCACAAGTGAAAAAAAGAGAAAGGGAAGAAGAAAGATCTATGAGAAAATCCAAAACATCAAACAAAAAGGCAATAAGAACATACATATCAATAATTACCTTAGATGTCAGCATATTAAGTGCTCCAACCAAAGACACAGACTGGATGAATTGATAAAAGACAAGACTCACAAATACACTCTTGACAAGAGACCCACTTCAGATCAAGGGACATATACAAACCGAAAGTGAGGGGATAGAGAAAAGAGCATTCTATGCAAATGGAAATCAAAAGAAACCTGGAGTAGCAATACTCATATCAAATAAAATAGACTTTAAAATAAAGACTGTTAGAAAAAGAGGGAAACCACATAAGGATCAAAGGATCAACCGGAGAAGAAAATATAACAANCAGAGAAAGTCCCATACAGGATTATAAAAGGAGGAACACACTAAGAAACATATTAATCAAATGGAAACAAAAATAATCTCAAAGAAAAAATATTAAAAGCAGCAAGATAAAAGCAATAAATAGCATACAAAAGAATCCCCATATGATTTTCTGCTGATTTTTCAGCAGAAATTCTGAAGGCCAGAGGCAGTGGCATGGTATGTTTAGACTGATTAAAGGAAAAAGAACATACAACCAACAAAACTATACTCAGTGAAGGCTCGTATTAAGATTTGACAGAGAAATAAAAATCCTTACAGACAATAGAAGCTAAAAGAAATCAGGACCACCAAGCCAGTTTTACAACAAATACTAAAGGAACTTCTCTAGGTGGAAAAGAAAAGGCCACAACTAGAAGAAAATTACAAAATGGGGAAAGTCAGTGGTAAAGACAAACACACAGTAAAGGGAAGAAATCATCCACATATATATATGATATAAAAATCAGTGATTTTCAGAGTAGTAGTGTACCAATGCAAAATATTTAAAATACATTAGAAACTAAGAGATCAGTGTTGATCAGTACAGATCAATAATGTATTTATATAGAGTGCTACATCAAAACCTCATGGTAACTCCTGAAATCTGAAATTTTACATTAGAAATTGTAGATTTTTTTCTCATAAAATCAGAAAACTGAAAATCTACATTAAATACATACACAGAAAAAAAAATAGGAATTGAAACACAACACTAAAGTTAGTCATCAAATCACAAGTGAAAAAAAGAGAAAGGGAAGAAGAAAGATCTATGAGAAAATCCAAAACATCAAACAAAAAGGCAATAAGAACATACATATCAATAATTACCTTAGATGTCAGCATATTAAGTGCTCCAACCAAAGACACAGACTGGATGAATTGATAAAAGACAAGACTCACAAATACACTCTTGACAAGAGACCCACTTCAGATCAAGGGACATATACAAACCGAAAGTGAGGGGATAGAGAAAAGAGCATTCTATGCAAATGGAAATCAAAAGAAACCTGGAGTAGCAATACTCATATCAAATAAAATAGACTTTAAAATAAAGACTGTTAGAAAAAGAGGGAAACCACATAAGGATCAAAGGATCAACCGGAGAAGAAAATATAACAATTGTAATTATTTTTGTACTCAACATAGGAACAAATCAATACATAAGGCAAATGTTAACAGCCATAGAAGGAGAAATTGAGAGTAAGATAATAATAGTGGGAGGTAACACCCGCTTTCATCAATGGACAGATCATCCAAACAGAAAAACAATAAAGCCTTAAATGAAACGTTAGACCTGATGTACTTAATTGATATGTATAAAGCATTCCACCCAAAAGCTGCAGAAAGTACATCCTTTTCAAATACACAGGAACTATTATTCTGAATAGACAACATACTGGGTCACAAAGCAAGCCATGGTAAATTTAAGAAAACTGAAATCATATCAAGTATCTTTTCTGACCACAACACTATGAGATTAGATATTAAGCATAAGAAAAAAAAAACTATAAAACACACAAAGTGGAGGCTAAATAATATGGTGCAAGACAACGAATGGATCAGTGAATAAATCAAAGAGCAAATTAAAAAAATAATCTAGAGACAAATGAAAATGAAGACATGATGATCCAAAACCAATGGGATTCAGCAAAAGAAATTCTAAGTAGGAAGTTTATAGCAATAAAATCTTACCTCAGGGAAAAAGAAAAAAATCTCAAATAAACAATGTAACCTTACACCTAAAGCAATAGAGAAAAAAGAACAAACAAAATGGAAAGTTAATAGAAGGAAATAAACAATATAGATCAGAGCAGAAATAAATGAAACATAACTAAGAAAACAATAGAAAAGACCAATTAAACCTAAAAGTTGGTTCTTTGAAGAGATAAATTTGATAATCGTTTAGCAAGACTCATCAAGAAAAAAAGGGAAAGGGCCCGAGATCAATAAAATTAGAGATGAAAAAGGAGAAGTTACAACCAACATCACAGAAATAAAAACACCATAATAAACTAATACAGACAGCTAAACACAACTGTATGTCAATAAACTGGGCAACTGAGAAAAAGAGGACAAATTATTAAAAGATACAATCTCCCAAAGCTGAACTAGGAAAAAATAGAAAATATGAACAGAAGAAGGACATTGACGTTATGATTAAAAAAGTAAATAACCGAAGTTCAGGACCAGATGGTTTCACAGGCAAATTTCTACAAATATTTAGAGAGGAATGAACATCTATCCTAATGAAACTATTCCAAAAAACTGCAGAGGAAGGGACACTTTCAAGCTTATGTGAGGTAATCATCACCCTGGTATCAAAATCAGACAAAAATACCACAAAAAAAAAAAAAAAAAGAAAAATTGCAGGGCAATATAAGATGAACATTGACGCAAAAGTCTCAAGAAATACTAGCAATCTGAATCCAACAACACATTAAAAGGTCTATGCATCATGATAAAATAGTATTTATTCCAGCAAAGCAAGGCTTTTTCAATATCCGCAAATCAATCCATATGATACACATTAACAAACTCTAGAATAAAAAACAGGATCATCTCAACAGAGGCAGATAAAGCTTTTGATAAAATTAAAAATCTATTTATGATAAACAGACTCTCCAGAAAGTGGGCATGGAGGGAACCTACTTCAATATAATAAAGGCCATATAAAACAAACCCACAGCTAACATCATAATCAATGGTGAAAAGCTGAAAGTATTTCCTCCATGATCAGAAACATAATAAGGATGTCCATGCTCATCAGCATTATTCAACATAGTTTTGGAAGTCCTATCTCAGACAATCAAAGAATTAAAGAAATAAAAGGAATCCAAATTGGACAGGAAGTAAAACTGTCACCATTTGCAGAAGACATAATACAATACAGAAAATCCTAAAGGCATTACTATAATAGAAAAATACTAGGGTTCATCAATGAATTTGGTAAAGTTTCAGGATAACAAAATTAGTACACAAAAATCTCTTGCATTCCTATACACTAACAATAAAAGATCAGAAAGAGAAATTAAAAAAACAATGACATTTACCACTACATCAAAAGAATAAAATACCTCCTAATAAACCAACCCAAGGGGACAAAAACATGTACTCTAATAACTGTAAGACACCAGTGAAAGTATTCAAAGGTGACACAAACAGATGGAAAGATATAACATGTTCTTGGACAGGAAGTATCAATACTATCAAAGTGACTATACTGCCTAAGGCAATCCACATATTCATCGCTACCACTATTCAATTACCAAGGTGGACTTCAACATGGGATAGCTCCTCTAGGCCCACCTGCGCCTGTGCAGCCACAGCTCCTTGGACGTTGGGTTGTTCCACCCAGCCGCAGCCCCTGGCCTCAGGCACCAGGCACCGCCTCTGGTCTCAGGTGTAGGGTGGCTCCCCCCACCACCGCCCCTGGCCTGCAAAGCGGAGTGGCTCCTCTCGGCTGCCACCTGCGCTGAAGAGCGCCGCTCGCGGCTGCTGAAGGTCAGGAAGAACGATAGTGTGGAGATACCACTCATCCAAGGTAAGGAGCAGCGGCTGCACTTTGCTGGAGCAGCCGTGAAGAGATACTCCACACCCAAGGTAAGAGAAACCCAAATAAGATGGTAGGTGTTGCAAGAGGGCATCAGAGGGCAGACACATTGAAACCATACTCACAGAAAACTAGTCAATCTAATTACACTAGGACCACACCCTTGTCTAACTCAATGAAACTAAACCATTCCCGCAGGGCAACCCAAGATGGGAGAGCCATGGTGGAGAGGTCTGACAGAATGCGGTCCGGTGGAGAAGGAAATGGCAAACCACTTCAGTATTCTTGCCTTGAGAACCCCATGAACAGTATGAAAAGGCAAAATGATAGGATACTGAAACAGGAACTCCCCAGGTCAGCAGGTGCCCAATATGCTACTGGAGATCAGTGGAGAATTAACTCCAGAAAGAATGAAAGGATGGAGCCCAAGCAAAAACAAAATCCAGCTGTGGATGTGACAGGTGATAGAAGCAAGGTCCTATGCTGTAAAGAGCAACATTGCATAAGAACCTGGAATGTCAGGTCCATGAATCAAGGCAAATTGGAAGTGGCCAAACAAGAGATGGCAAGAGTGAATGTCGACATTCTAGGAATCAGTGAAATAAAATGGACTGGAATGGGTGAATTTAACACAGATGACCATTATATCTACTACTGTGGGCAAGAATCCCTCAGAAGAAATGGAGTAGCCATCATGGTCAACAAAAGAGTCTGAAATGCAGTACTTGGATGCAGTCTCAAAAATGACAGAATGATCTCTGTTCGTTTCCAAGGCAAATCATTCAATATCACGGTAATCCAAGTGTATGCCCCAACCAGTAATGCTGAAGAAGCTAAGGTTGAACAATTCTATGAAGACCTGCAAGACCTTTTAGAAGTAACACCCAAAAAAGATGTCCTTTTCATTATAGGGGACTGGAATGCAAAAGTAGGAAGTCAAGAAACACCTGGAGTAACAGGCAAAACATCCAGAAAAACATCTACTTCTGCTTCACTGACTACTCTAAAGCCTTCGACTGTGTGGATCACAACAAACTGTGGAAAATTCTTCAAGAGATGGGAACACTGGACCACCTCACCTGGCTCTGAGAAACCTGCACGTAGATCAAGAAGCAACAGTTAGAACAGGACACTGAAAACAAACTTCATCAAAACTGGGAAAAGAGCACATCAAAGCTGTATATTTTCACCCTCCGTATATTGTCACCCTATTTATTTAACTTCTATACAGAGTGTGTGTGTGTTTGTCACTTAGCTGTGTCTAACTCTTTGAGACTCCATGGGCTATAGCCCGCCCGCATCCTCTTTCCATGGGGATTCTCCAGGCAAGAATACTGGAGTGGGTTGAGTACATCACGTGAAATGCCAGGCTGGTTGGAGCTCAAGCTGGAATCAAAACTGCCAGGAGAAAAATCAATAAGTTCAGATATGCTGATGATACCATGTTCATGGCAGNTCCATGGGCTATAGCCCGCCCGCATCCTCTTTCCATGGGGATTCTCCAGGCAAGAATACTGGAGTGGGTTGAGTACATCACGTGAAATGCCAGGCTGGTTGGAGCTCAAGCTGGAATCAAAACTGCCAGGAGAAAAATCAATAAGTTCAGATATGCTGATGATACCATGTTCATGGCAGAAAGCAAAGAGGAACTAAAGAGCCTCTTGATGAAGGTGAAAGAGGAGAGTGAAAAAGCTAGTTTAAAACTCAACATTTATAAAATTAAGTCAAGGCATCTGGTCCCATCTCTTCATGGCAAATAGATGGGGAAACAATGGGAATAATGACAGATTTTTATTTTCTTGGGCTCAAAAATCACTGCAGAATGTGACTGCGGTCAAGAAATTAAAAGATTCTCACTCTTTGGAAGAAAAGCTTTGGCCCCCCAGAAAGCACAGAAAAAGCAGAGACATTACTTTACCAACGAAGTCTATCTGGTCAAAGCTATGGTTTTTCGAGTAGTCATGTATGGATATGAGAGCTGAACTATAAAGAAAGCTGAGCACCCATGAACTGATGCTTTTGAACTGTGGTGTTGGAGAAGAATCTTGAGAGTCCCTTGGACTGCAGGGAGATCCAACCAGTCAATCCAAAAAGAAATCAGTCTTTAATACTCATTGGAAGGACTGATGATGAAGCTGAAGCTCCAATACTTTGGCCACTTGATGTAAAGAACTGACTCACTGGAAAAGACTCTAATGCTGGGAAAGACAGAAGGCAGGAGGAGAAGGGGGTGACTGAGTGTGAGATGGTTGGATGGCATCACCAACTTCATGGACATGAGTTTGAGCAAACTCCGGTAGTAGGTGATGGTCAGGAAAGCCTGGCGTGCTGCAATCCATGGGGTCGCAAAGAGCAGGACACAACTGAACTGAACTAACTATGCATAACAGTATGGAGGTTGCTTAAAAAAACTAAAAATAGAACTTCCATTTGATCCTGTAATCACACTTTTGTGATTACTCTGTGATCTGGATAAAACCATAATTCAAAATATACATGCACCCCAATACCTACTGCAGCACTATTTACAACATCAAAGATATAGGAGCAACTTAAGTGTCCATCAGCAGGTGAACAGATAAAGAAGTGGTATATGGATACAATGGATTATTACTCAGCCATTTACAAAAATCAAATATTGTCATTTGCAACAACATGTATAGGCCCAGAGATTATCATACTTAGTGGGGGAAGTCAGACAAGAAAATACAAGTGTTTTATTACGTATATGAGGAATCTAAAAATAATATAAAATAATCTATATTCAAAACAGAAACAGATACAGAATACAACTTATGGCTATCAAATATAAAAGGGGGTGGATGAGTACATTAGGAGCATGGGACTACCAGATACACACCATTATAGACAAATAAGGATTTCTGTGCAGCACAGGTAACTATATTCAATGCCTTGTAATAATGTATAATGGAAAATAACAAAAATATATTAGCTATCCACCTAAAATGAATGTAATATTATACATAAATTATATTTCAATAAGAAAATAAAAGTAAATATTTGAATTTTTAAAAATACATTTGGTTTTAGTGACCATTGGAGTCAATTACCTCTCACATTTTAACTATTTTTTTTTTTATTCTCAAAGACCTCTATTTTGTTTCATTCATTAAAATCTATGATTCTTGTTCAGTATATAGTGATATATTTGAATTTATACATCAACACAGTCACTTTTTGGAAAACATGTTTTAGTGTGCAAAAGTTCTAAGGTAAAAGTGACAAATATCTTCCATAGGAATAATCTGTTTTTTTTTTTTTTCTTTTTTCCCAAAACTAGTTTCTTTGGTTGATAATATACTACATTTAGGTGTTTTCTACTATTTGTATAAATGCAGCTATTTTTGCAAAGACTTCAAATCATATTTTGTATGGCTATTATACTAAGCCAGAAATCACTTTTATTACTATTTTGTGACTGTCTTTCCATTTTTAAAAATGTCATCTGTTTGTCACCATCTTTCTCTTATTTCTTATATGTTTATGTTTAGCACTTAATCATTCTCATTAAGATGGTGTATTTAAAAAATATTTTAAAATAACATCATATTATTATATGAATGTACTAACAATTGAATAAAATTCTTATTGTTGGACTTCCAAAATATTTCATACTTAATTAGAATTTTTACATGCATTAGTCCATGTTGCTTTCTGATAGAAACCTAAAGATGACACTATTATGACATGGAGGACTGAATATTGGGAAAAGGAGAGGGACATCATATAAATTTTTCTCTGCTGCTGCTAAGTTGCTTCAGTTGTGTCCAACTCTGTGCAACCCCAATTTTTCTCTACTCACTCCAATAAATTAAGAAAGTACACATTTCCCAGAAATTATATGAAAGCAGAATTTTTTCTGCTTTCAGCATTTTGTTTTCAGTTCAGAATTTTTATGAATTGGTTACCAAAAAAACTTTAAAATTTTTAAATTTTATTTTTTCAAATTTATTTGAATTTTAGTGAATATAGATATTACTTTAGTCATGTTTACTTTTTCCATTATATTAATGCCAAATAGTTCCATTAAAGTAAAAATACTTCTAATTGCCAAATTAGAGATGATTTTTTCTTTGTCTATTATTTTATAGCATTCGCCTGTTTTCTACAGTAATATTTGAAAAAGTCTTTTAAGGTTAATAATACAACTGACAATCTTGTCATTATACATGCATACATTTTTTCAAATTATTATTTATACTTATTAAATGTCTAGATTACTGTTAATAAATAGAAATCAGAAAATTTTGCTACTCATGACTATGATTCGTCACAGGGTCACAAAGGTGGCTTAACATATGCCTAACAATTAATGTGATACACCATATCAACAAAAGACAAAAAACACAGGATCATCTCAATAGATTAAGGAAAAGTATTTGATAAAAATGCTTATCATCATTCATGATAAACTCTTACCAAAGTGGGTATAGAGGGGATAAAATAAAAGCTATTTATATAAAATACAATGAACATTATACAGTGGTGGAAAGCTGAAAGACCTCCTACTAAAATCTTGAACAAGGCGAGGATGCCCACTCTCACTACTTTTATTCAACACAGTATTAGAAGTCTAGCCATGGCAATCAGACAAGATAAATAATAAAAGATATCCAAAGAGAAGAGGTAAAATTTTAATTATATGCAGAAGACATGAGAGTATACATAGATTCCACACAAATACTGCTAGAAATGATAAACAAATTCAGCAAGGTGGTAGGATAAAAGATTACCATTCAGAAATCAGTTGCATTTCTTTACAGTAACAATTAAATATCCTAATGTGTATGTAAAAAAAAAAACCCTTTAAAATAGCATTAAAAATACTTAGGAATAAACATGACCAAGGATATGTAAGACATATGCTGAGAAGTATAAAATATTAATAAAGGAAATTGATGGTTATTCAAATGAAGATACTATACGTCCTTGGATTGAAAGAATTAATATTGTTAAAATGGATACACTGTCCAAAGCAATCTACAGATTTAATGTGACCCCTATCAAATTACCCATGACAATTTTCACAGAACTAGAACAAACAATCCTAAAATATGTATGGAACTATTAAAGACCTGGAATTTCCAAAGCAACTCTGAGGAAAAAGTACAAAGTGGGAGGTATAACTCTTCCAGACTTCAGGCAATACTACAAAGCTGAAATGATCAAACAGCATTTTATTGGCACAAAAACACACATAAAGATCAATGGAACAAAATAGAGAGCCCAATAATAAACTCATAAAACTACTGTCTTTGAAAAAGAAGGCAAGAATATACAACAGAGAAAAGACAATCTTTTTAGCAAATGATATATGGAAAGCTGGAGAGCCTCATGTAAATCAATGAATCTAGAGCACAAACTCACACTATACACAAAAATAAACTCAAAATGGCTTAAAGATTTAAATATGATACCATAAAACTCCTAGAAGAGAACATAGGCAAAATATTCTCTGACATAAATCTTAGCAATCTTCTCTCAGGTTAGTCTCCCAAGGAAATAGAAACAAAAATAAAATAAACAAACAGGACATATTCAAACCTAAAAGCTTTTGCACAGGAAAGGAAACCATAACAGAATGAAAAGACAGCACACCAACTGGGATAAAATCTTTGCAAATAACACAACTGACAAGAGTTCACTTCCAAAATATATGAACAGCTTACATAACTCAATTCAAACAAACAAAAAAATAACTCTGTCAAAAAAGAGGCAGAAGGCATGAAAAGATACTCCAAAGAAGAAATACAGTAGACCAATAGGCAAGGAGAAGATGTTCAACACTGACAGCTATTCAGTTCAGTTCAGTTCAGTCACTCAGTTGTGTCCAACTCTTTTCCATCTCATGGACTGCAGCATGTCAGGCTTCCCTGTCCATCACCAACTCCCAGAGCTTGCTCAAACTCATGTCCATTGGGTAGGGATGCCATCCAGTCATCTCATCCTCTGTCATCCCCTTCTCCTGCCTTCAATTTTCCTGGCATCAGGGTCTTTTCAAATGAGTCAGTTCTTTGCATCAGGTGGCCAAAGTATTGGAGCTTCAGCTTAAACATCAGTCCTTCCAATGAATATTTAGGATTGATTTCCTTTAGGATTGACTGGTTGAATCTCCTTGCAGTACAAGGGACTCTCAAGAATCTTCTCCAATACCATAGTTCAAAAGCATCAATTCTTCAGTGCTAAGCTTTCTTTATGGTCCAAGTCTCACATCCATACACAACTCCTAGAAAAACCACAGCTTTGACTAGATGGACCTTTGTCAGCAAAGTAATATCTCTGCTTTTTAATATGAAGTCTAGGTTGGTGATAGCTTTTCTTACAAGGAATAAGCATCTTTTAATTTCATGCCTGCAGTGATGGGGCTGTTGCTATGGTCTTCATTTTTTAAATGTTGAGTTTTAAGCCAACTTTTTCACTCTCCTCTTTCACTTTTATCAAGAGGCAGTTTAGTTCCTCTTTTCTTTCTGCCATAGGGTGGTATCATCTGCATATCTGAGATCTATATTTCTTCTGGCAATCTATATTCCAGCTTATGCTTCATCCAGCCCTGCATTTCCCATGATGGATTCTGAATATAAGTTAAATAAGCAGGGTTGACAATATACAGCCTTGATGTACTCCTTTCCTAATTTGGAACCAGTCTGTTGTTCTATGTCTGGTTCATAATTGTTGATCCTTGACCTGCAGACAGATTTCTCAGGAGGCATTAAGGTGGTCTGATATTACTTCTTTAAGAATTTTCAACACTTTGTTGTGATCCACCCATTCAAAGATTTTAGCATAGTCAATGAAGGAGAAGTAGATGTTTTCTGGAACTCTCTTACTTTTTCAATTATGATCCAGTGAATGTTGTCAATTTGATCTCTGGTTCCTCTGCCTTTTCTCAATCCAGCTTGTACATCTGGAAGTTCTCAATTCACGTACAGTTGAAGCCTACCTTGGAGAATTTTGAGCATTATTTTGCTAGCATGTGAAATAAATCCAACTGTGCAGTAGTTTGACAATTCTTTGGCATTGCCTTTCTTTGGGATTGGAATGAAAACAGACCTTTTCCAGTCCTGTAGCCACTTCTGAGTTTTCCAAATTTGCTGGCATACTGGTGAGGCACTTTAACAGTATCATCTTTTAGGATTTGAAATAGCTCAGCTGAAATTCCTTCGCCTCCACTAGCTTTGTTCGTAGTAATGCTCCTTAAAGTCCACTTGACTTTGCACTCCAGTATGTCTGACTCTAGGTGAGTGATCACACCATTATGGTTATTCAGGTTGTTAAGATCTTTTTTGTACAGTTCTCATGTGTATCGTTTCCACCATTTCATAATCTTCTACTTCTGTTAGGTCTATACCATTCTCTCTATTGTGCCCCTCTTTGCATGAAATGTTCCCATGGTATCTCTAATTTTCTTGAAGAGACCTCTAGTCTTTCTCATTCTATTTTTTTTTCCCTCTATTTCTTTGCACTGATCACTGAGGAAGGCTTTCTTAACTCTCCTTGCTATTCTTTGGAACTCTGCATTCAGATAGATATATCTTTCCTTTCGTTTCTCTTCTTTTGCCAGCTATTTGTAAGGCCTCATCAGACAATCACTTGCCTCGTTGCATTTTTTTCCCCTTGGGGATGGTTTTGGACACCACATCCTGTACAGTGTTATGGACCTCTATCTATAGTTCTTCAGGTACTCTATCAGATCTAATCCCTTGAATCTATTTGTCACTTCCACTGTATAACCCTAAGGGATTTGATTTAGGTCGTATCTGAATGGTCTAGTGGTTTTCTCTACTTTCTCCAGTTGAAGTCTGCATTTTACAATAAGGAGTTCATGATCGGAGCCACATTTATCTCCGTGTTTTGTTTTTGCTGACTGTACAGTGCTTCTTCATCTTTGGCTGTGGAGAATATAATCAATCTGATGTTGGTACTGACCATCTGGTGATGTCCATGTGTTGTCTCTTATCTCGTTGGCACAGGGTGTTTGTACGACCAGTGCATTCTCTTGGCTAAAACCTGTTAAGTTTTGCCCTGCCTCATTTTGTACTCTGAGGCCTAATTTGCTACTTATCAGAGAGGTTAAAATCAAAACTACAATGAGGTCTACATCACATAGGTCAGAATAGCCATCATTAAAAAGTCTACCAATAACAAACACTAGAGAGAGTGTGGAGAAAAGGGAACCCTTCTACACTGTTGGTGGGTATGTAANCAACTCAAATTCTCTGTTCTTTTCCAATATGACAACTTGCTGTAATTTTCAGATTCCACAACCAAACTCACTCCTTGGAAATACAAAAGGTTCTCAAAAATATTTGGAGCATTTAATGACAAAAACACAGAAAAACATTTAAAGGTGCAAAATAATAAAAGGAACCTATAAAAGACGACCATATGGTGATTCTACTGGCTTTTATTCCCCAGTAACCAAAAGCAAACTCTTGCACTTGCTTTTGTTTGATCCAGACTGTGTTCAGAAACTGCTCTCCTGTGATAAATGTTCTTAACAACATTTTTAAAACTGATATCACAAAAGCTTCTTACTGTTTTAAAACAATATGGTTTTAATTGAAATTTATTTTAGTCAATCAAGTGTGACCAGCACTGAATGTTTCTGTCTTAGCATTATGCATAATAAAAGACAAATGGCTCATATGGTGTTTTACTGGCATCTGTATAATTAATGCAACCAGGCTTTTAAGAAGGTGATGTTTCCTTTTTTGAAAAACTTCTGAAAACTTATAGATTGGCAAAATATTTCAAAATAGCATTTCAGATGACTGATACACTACAGTCAATACATATATTGCCCCTGCTGACATACTTACAACACTTTCAAACATAGTTTCTCTGTCACAAGGAAGTCATTTTGCAAGGAAATAATAACTAATTCTTCAGGATGTTCTCTGATTCTTCACAAAAGAGGACTGATAGCAATCAGAGAAGTGTAGTAAAAGTCAAGGAAGCAAGAGTAGCAGAAGCATGGAACCAGCCAACTGTCAAATCAATCCTTTAGGCTTTACGATCCCAAATATCCAGAAATTAATAATCACGTAGAAGATAAAAACATTTTTGTAACTATTTTAGTTTTCGATATTTATGATTCAATTTACATAGGTTATTGACAGATTGAAATCTGTTAACCCATAGCCTAAATCCCCTGCCCCAGAATTTTCCATGTTGTTAACTTTTGAAGGTTAACCTTCAATTCTCCCTGAGGTGTCCAGATGCCTTATCCTCATTTCTTGGACATTTATGTATCTGTAGCTGTGGGCATTATTTGCTGTTATTTAGTTGTTAATCCATGTTCAACTCTGCTACCCCATGGGTTGCAGCATGCCAGGCTCCTCTGTCCTCCCTCTCCCAGAGCACGCTCAAATTCATGTGCATTGAGTCAGTGATGCTCTTTTCCTATCTCATCCTCTGCCTCCCTTTCTCCTTTGTCTTTGGTCTTTCCCAGCATTAGAGTCTTTTTTAATGAGTCAGCTCTTCACATCAAGTGACTAAAGCATTGGAACTTCAGCCTCAGTCCTTCCCATCAGTGAGCTTCATAAGACCTAAAAAATCTTTTGCCTGTTTTAGGCTCTCTGAGGGTCTAATTTTTCTTAAGAGGAAAGGTTTCTCTTCACCAATAAATCATATATATATATATATATGCATACATGTTTGTGTACAAAGGTTTCTCTTCACCACTAAATCATATATACATACATACATGTATGTGTATAAATATGTGCATATCTATGTATATAAGTACACATATATATGAATTTTTTGAAAAATGTTTTAAAGGCTTGAAAGCATTAAAATGCAATGTGTCTAAAGTATCATTGTGAATAGGATCTTTCCCCATTTTTGTAACCTACTGATTTCTATAAAAGGAATTCTGCAAAAAGATTATCTTTTAAAATGACCAAATTTGCTCATTCTTATAACTTAAAAATTCTGGATTTTTTAATAGCCACATTCAGTTCAGTTCAGTTCAGTCCCTCAGTCATGTCTGACTCTGCAACCCCATGAATCGCAGCACGCCAGGCCTCCCTGTCCATCACCAACTCCTGGAGTTTACTCAAACTTATGTCCATTGAGTTGGTGATGCCATCCGGCCATCTCACCCTCTGTCATCCCCTTCTCCTCCTGCCCCCAATCCCTCCCAGTATCAGGGTCTTTTCCAATGAGTCAACTCTTTACATGAGGTGGCCAAAGAATTGGAGTTTAAGCTTTAGTATCAGTCCTTCCAATGAACACCCAGGACTGATCTTTAGAAAGGACTGGTTGGATTTCCTTGCAGTCCAAGGGACTCTCAAGAGTCTTTGATTAAAAATAATTAAAATGCAATATTTTTGTTGAAACAGGATTTCTCAATCTTGGTATCTTTGACATTTTGGGCCAGAAAATTCTTTACTATAGGGGATGTCCTGTGCATTATCAGATATTTATTAGCATCTCTGTTCTCCACCCACTAGATAATAATAACATCTCTCAGTTGTGACAACCAAAAATGTATCCATTCCATCCCTTGGGCAGAAAAGTCATCCTCAGTTGAAAACCACTGCCTTAAAAGAAAATATTCCATTATTTGTCATCATTAATATATGACATTATGAATAATAATGCCCACACTTGGATAACTGTGATTTGAATACATATAAGATTCTATATCCTAATAGAAATCAACATAATACATTTGTTCCCATTCAGTAGACATTTCTGAATTTTAGTGCACCTTATAGAAATAAATGCATATCTGAAGCTTAATTGAATAATCTTTTTTGCTTTTGGATTAAAATTATGAGGACATTTAAATTCCTCTTCCCTGTGTTTATGCCCTTTTCTTTCTTGTTTCATACATTTAGGCAGGGGGAGATGATTTGATTATTGTCTCTACACAGTTCATTGATGACATCTGCTGCTTTGCCCTCAGCATCTCACAGAAATTTCTAGGCAAATTAATGACCAGATGGCTTTACCTGTTAAAAAACAAACTTTGCTAGATATCCAGCCTATTTCAGCATAGTGCCTTATGTCCTAAAAGGAAAGCCAAAGGTAATATAACGTCACGAGGCAGAGGAAAATTTAGACAATGTGGACCATTTATTCTTAAAAATCCTATTTCTTCTAGTTGTACGTTTTTTCACTTCCGTAAAATTGCATCATTTCTTTGTGGTGCCATCCTCCAGTTAAAACTGACTGCTGTGAATATTGTTTTTTTATTCCTCATTAAAGTTTTGTAAAATATTATTTTAGCAACTTTCCAAGCCAATTTGACCTTATGTAGAGAAGGAAATTCATCCATGTTTAAGAAGCAGCTGTGTGCTTGTGGGCCTTATCTGGCTCTGTCCCCTGTCAATAGCCTACACAGCTAGGTGTATGTCCAGATAGCTCCTGCAGCTGCATGCTTGCATACTGCATGCTCAGCTCCTGTCACCCATCTCCACTGCAATAAGTGTGCCCGTGTAAGCTCCTGTAGCCAAAGGAGTGCACACTGCCAGTCAAGGCCTCTGCAGCTACTCTTAGACAAGGACCTGGCCTCAACTCATGTCACAGGGATGCAGTGTTGTCTACGCTCACATCTAACTCCTGAATACTCCCAGCCCCAATGCCTGTCACTCACTTCTACTCCTGCATACGTGCCCATGGCTAGCCCGTGTACACCACGAGCCCCAACTCTTATCTCCAGCCTTCACTGCCACACACGTGTCCATTGCTAGCCCCTGATGCCACATGAGTTCAGGCTGAAACCCTGGCCCTTGCAGCTTTTCAAGTGCCCAGATCTGCCCTGCCTTCTGTCAGTGGTCTGCCCTGCTGCCTGTGCTGACAGTCAGCTCCAAGAGCAGCACACTTGCTCAGTGCTGGCCTCAACTTTCATCACTGACACCCACTACTGAGAACACAATGATGGCAAGCCCCTGCAGTCACAGTGCATATGTGCTACAGAGTCAATGCAATTTTTTTTTTCAAAATTCCAATGTTATTTTTCACAGATTAAAAAAAAAGTCTTCAAAAATTCATGTGAAACCCCTAAAGACCCTAAATAGCCAAAGCAATCTTGAGAAAGAACAAATCTTGCCAAATCATACTTTTTGATTTCAAACTATATTACAAAGCTATAGTGAACAAAACAGTATTATGGTATTGGCATAAAAAGAGACATATAGACCAATGGAAAATAATCAAGAACCTGGAAATAAACCCCCACATAGAAGGTCAACTAATTTTGACAATGGAGTCAAGGATACTCAATAAGTGGTTTTGAATATTTACTTGAAAAAAAGTGAAATTGGATCCCCATCTTATGTTGCTCAAAAATTAACCCTAAATTTACTAAGGACTTAAATGTAAGACATGAAATTATAAAAGTCCTAGAAGATGACATAGAAAGCTCTTTGACATTAGTCTTGACAATGATTTTTGGATATGACACCAAAAGCATAAGTAATAGAAGTAAAAATAAACAAGCAGAACTATATCCAACTAAGAAGCGTCTACACAGCAAAAGAAATAACCAACAAAATTAAAAGGCAGCCAAAACAATGAGAGAAAATACTTTCAGATCATATATCTGACAATGGATAGCTACATAAGGAACTCATAAAACTCAATAGCCAAAAAATATCTGGTTAAAAAATGGGCAAAGAATGTGAATGTGTTTCCAGAGAAAACATACAAATGGCCAAAAGACACATGGAGAGATGCTCAACATCACTGTCACTAAGGATCAGGGAAATGTAAGTCAAAATCACAATGAGATATCACAACATTCCTGTTAGAAAGGCTATTATCACAACGACAAGAGATACGTGTTGGTGAGGATGTGGAAAAAAGGGAAAACTTGTACACTGTTATTGAGAATATAAAATGTTACAATCAATATAGAAAACAGTATGGCGATTCCTCTGAATATTTAAAGCAGAGTTACCATACAATGCAGCAGTCTCTTGTCTGAGAATATATCTGAAGGAAATGAAATCAAGAACTCAAAGAGATACTTGCACTGCCATTTCCATTGTATTAATAGTATCATTTACAATAGCTAAAATATGGAAACAACCTAAGTTTACATCAAAGGACAAACTGATAATGAAAATGTGATAGCCACACACATACACATATGGTTGAATATTATTCAGGCATTTAAAAAAAACAAACTTGAAACATTAATAATGGAATGTGAAGGTATTATGCTGAGGGATAAATCAGAGAGAAAGACAAAAACTCACCTTTGTGTGGAATCTAAAATAGATGAACTCAGAGAAACAGAGTGTTTAATGGTGATTGCCAGGGGCTGGGGACGGGGGGAAATAAGATTTTGGTCAAAGGGTACAAACATCTAGTCATAAAATGACTTAGTTCTGGAGCTCAAATGTAAACCATAGTTAACAACACAATATTATATACTTCAAAGCTGCTAAAGAGAGTAAATCTTAAATGTTCTCCCACAACAATAACAACAAGAACTGGTAATCAAGTGAGGCTATGGATGTGTTAACTACCATCTTTTGGTAATAATTTTGCAATATACATGCCTCAAATCATCAGGCTGTACATCTTAAACTTATACAATGTTATGTTAATTATATCTCAATAAAATTGGAAAATAAAATAAGCAGTAATGCCAATCTACATTTATAAAATCTAAATTTAAAAATCTGATATTTGCTAGGAAAATGAATTATGTTGCAGTATGATTTCAAATATTTTTCTAATTATATATATCTGTTGTGTAAAGATGTTTGAATAGAATTACTCAATAAGGAAAATAAATCATCTATAAAATAAGCCCAGAGATTATGATTTCTAACTCCAAAGCCTGAGCTGTAGCCTAGCTATAAAAATAAAATATACAAATAAAATATACACACACATATTCAAAATATATACAAACATTTGATATTTAAAAAGTCACATATATAGAATATACTAATGAGTCAAAGAAATAATGTATATTTTGCTCTGTGTCCACAATCTTGCTTTTTATCTTTAAGAGACACATTTGTTAAATCACTTCATAATCCCCGTGGAAAAAATATGCCAAAATTCTAATTATACTATAGAATAATCTGATCTCTTTAAAATACAGTATTCTTGTATGATGTTTGGGAAGGAGTCTCAAAACTGCATTCAAACATCATTCAAAAATGCTGAAGGGAATGGAAGAAATGCTGTTTCCAAAGAAGTGAGAAATGAACCTTGTTCTGTGTCCAGGTGCACATGTACTTCCCTAGCCCTAATCCCTTGATTAGATCTGTGAAAACTGGAAAAAAAATTATCTTAAAAATAAATAAATAAATATTGTGCCAGTTATCCAGTTATATACTTCACACTGTAACTTACTGGATTACTTATTATTTTGATTTGTTTTTGGTTGGGTTGATAATTGCAAACTGCAACATATCTATAGGTGGGCTGAGTTAGTATTTGTAACATTTCTGAAAAATTTATCTAAAAATCGATGGCTACTAGGATTATTAATCAGGAGTTCTTTGGGCAAAAGCTTTTCTTCTTCTGTCACTATCAGAATGACTTATGAGTTTCTGCACAGTTTAGGCTCAGGTAGAAGAGGTGTATTTCATCAGTGTGACTGAGTTATGGCAGAAACCATGTAGAAAAGCTGGGCAGCCACAGACACGGGAACTGCTTAAGTGATCTATCTGTGCACAGCTTTTTATCTCCAATGACTTCTCTCCTGTGGTACAGTTACTGTTCATACCATTGTGTGATTTCCTGCTCAGGCAATTTCTTTTCCTGCTATACAAGCTGATAGATTTTGCTTTTTTAAAAAAAGTTTATTTTTTATCTACTTTCAGTTTAGCAGTGGTTTAAGTCACCAGGCATTGTTTATCTTCCCAAATGTTTAGTACTATTGCTGTTATATATTACAATGATATACTATGTATGTCGCAGTTCAGACTTGTTGAAATCGAATTTAGGAGGAAGTATTCTACACTCATATTAATTCAGTTCTAACAGTGTGATGGACGTACATTGTTTATGCACTAGAACTATTTGATAAAGGCATTAAAACGGTGTGAGAAAATTGCTAATTCCAGTATAATTTATGACAATGTACTGTCTTGAAATGGTTGATAAAGCTTAAAACGAACTATTTCCTGCAAAATAGACAGCTACAGTGTATACTTACAAATCTTTCAAAAACCAATTTATATTTACCTAAAATTTGTAGGATATAAAATTATTTTTGCATTTATTAGAATGAACCACAAAGGAAGTACTTGCTTGGCCCTAAAGTAACTATTTATATTTACAGTCATTGTAACTAGAAAATACTTGTTTATAGTTATTGCTAGTAGGACAGAATAATTTTATACCACTCCTCATCTTCAAGTTTTTTCCTTGAAAGTATATTCAAATATAAAAATAGTGCTTATACAATTTTTAAAAAAAATTTAGTGAAAACAAAAGTGAGGAAAAAACATCAATAATTTTACACACATTCACAAAACCCACACATAATCAATGTCAATACCTTGAAATACTTCCCTTCTATTTCTCTTCTATATAATGAGAATCCAATCTACTTTATTTTGTGTGAGACAGTATAGAAAAAATGTAAGGGAAATGGATTCTTAATCCACATTGCCCAGGCTTGATTCACAGTATTGTGCTATCAGGCTGGTTAGTGGTTTGTTAATCTTTGATTCTCAGATTGTGCACAAAGTAGGAATAATAATAGTACCTAATTCATAAGGTTATATAAAAGGAGAGAGTATTATTGAATAAGAAGATTAAAGAATAGAAAAAATAAATGGAAATGTAGAAAGATTATGTGATGTATTAGATATGATCAAAAAGGGACTAGCATTTAGCATACATAAAATTAGGACTAAGGTAGTATATTGGTTAGGACATTTATAAAACTAGTAAAACATAACAGAGGAACATTCAAGAGATCTAATAACCCTCACATGAATCTGTAATTTTAAAATCAAATAACTGAAAATTAAGATTCAAAACACAGACTAAGACCAGATTCATGTAAAGTTCATGGAACTCCTAGAAACTAATTTTTACTGGCATATCTGATATTTTTTCATAGAATTCCTAACACTGTATGGGAAAACTGTAGAGGCCTTGAATGATGTTTACTTCTGCACAGCGAAAGAATTGGATTTCTTTCTAGCAGAGATTACAGGCAGATTAGTCTGCATGAGCTCCATAAGAATGTCAGCATCCCTGGTTAGACTTTCAGCCTACAAGGGCTTTTTTCTGCTTATTTGTATTTTCCAGCATTTTGTTCACTGCATTAGAGGCTTAGGAGTTGGCAAATACTTAGGGAGAAGCTAATGGAGAATTTCAGGCTCACATCTATGATTCTCTTGCAGATATTATGACCCCTCAATTCCCTGCCCTCTGGCATTTCTGAACTCCAGTCTTTGTCTCCACAGCCCACTGAAACTCTCCCAAGCACCTATCCACCTACACACTTGCCCTTTCTTCAGAGCATAGGAAATTTGCAGATATCTGAATGAAGTAAACACTGTCCTCCCATCTTTGTTGGTAATCCTAAAGCTTATTCTTTTAAATGCATGTTTTATACTTGGGAGTGTTAGTCTGATACAAATTTCTCTGACCATAGAACCAGTGATTTTTAAATCCAGAATATATTCTGGGTCTCTACAATGGCACTAACAGATGATAGGGTTCTAATTTGGAGAAGGCAATGGTACCCCACTCCAGTACTCTTGCCTGGAAAATCCCATAGATGGAGGAACCTGGTAGGCTGCAGTCTATGGGGTCACTAACAGTCAGATTAGCCACTATGATACCAGTGTGCTCTTCAATTGCAGCCTTTGAGCATAATATTTAAAGCAGATATTATTAATACACAGAACATGGAATTGACAGGTTGATGAAGAAAACTTCATTCACAAGACAGGTAATGCTTGATACTCTTCCTAGTAGGATTTCACAATTGCTAGAGACCAGTGAGGTCTGTGCGCTTCTCATTATTTTCCACTTTTTATGGTAGTTTTTAAAAAATTTTCCTTCTACTCTTCGATCACTCTCCAAATATATCATGAGGAGCTAACTTATAATTCAGTTTATGTATCATCAAACCACAAGGAGTTATAGTCAGACCTGATGAGAAGGATTAAACATTACCCAGATATCTTTAATTTTGACCTGGATGCCCCAAAAGATGGGGCTTTGCAGTATTTGTTTTAAGGAGATGGGAAGACGTGTATATGAATGTTGTGTATGAATATTAGGTGGCCAAGATGTGAATTGCAGGAGAGACTCTTTATTGCTTACATAATAAATAGCCTTATGTGCTAATCAAACTCTGGTTTGTTGAAGGTAGAAAAACTTCTAACTTCACTATCTAACATCACATTAGGAAGGTAAAGCCAAGATAATCTCAGTCCTGGGCCCTGACCATTAAGTTCAGTTCAGTCGCTCAGTCACGTCCGACTCTTTGCGACCACATGAACTGCAGCACGCCAGGCCTCCCTGTCCATCACCAACTCCTGGAGTCCACCCAAACCCATGTCCATTGTGTCAGTGATGCCATCCAACCATCTCATCCTCTGTCTTCCCCTTCTCCTCCTGCCCTCAATTTTTCCCAGCATCAGAGTCTTTTCAAATGAGTCAGCTCTCTGCATCACGTGGCCAAAGTATTGGAGTTTCAGCTTCAACATCAGTCCATCCAGTGAATACCCAGGACTGATCTCCTTTAGGATGGACTGGTTGGATCTCCTTGCAGTCTAAGGGACTCTCAAGAGTCTTCTCCAATACCACAGTTCAAAAGCATCAATTCTTAGGCACTCAGCTTTCTTTATAGTCCAACTCTCACATCCATACATGACTACTGGAAAAACTATAGCCTTAACTAGATGGATCTTTGTTGGCAAAGTACTGTCTCTGCTTTTTAATATACCGTCTAGGTTGGTCATAACTTTCCTTCCAAGGAGTAGGCATCTTTTAATTTCATGGCTGCAATCACCATCTGCAGTGATTTTGGAGCCCAGAAAAATAAAGTCAGCCACTGTTTCCACTGTTTCCCTTTTATTTGCCATGAAGTGATGGGACCGAAGCCATGGTCTTAGTTTTCTGAATGTTGAGCTGTAAACCAACTTTTTCACTCTCCTGTTTCACTTTAATCAAGAGGCTCTTTAGTTCTTCTCACTTTCTGCCATCAGGGTGGTGTCATCTGCATATCTGAGGTTATTGATATTTCCCCCAGTAATCTTGATTCCAGCTTCTGCTTCCTCCAGCCCAGCGTTTCTCATGATGTACTCTGAGTATAAGTTAAATAAGCAGGGTGACAATATATAGCCTTGACATACTCCTTTTCCTATTTGGAATCAGTCTATTGTGTCATGTCCAGTTCTGTGACTAGATGTGATAGACAGAGTGCCTGATGATCTATGGNAGCCTTTGACTGTGTGGATCACAATAAATTGTGGAAAATTCTGAAAGAGATGGGAATATCAGACCACTTGACCTACCTCTTGAGAAACCTGTATGCAGGTCAGGAAGCAACAGTTAGAAGTGCACATGGAACTGAATTTCAAGAGCAGTTGATAAAAACGCCAGCACCTGTCTCCTTTCTGACATTTTATAACATGAAAAATAAAGCTCTGAGTTGTCTGAAGTACTATACAATGTTCCCTTTTCCTTACAGGTAAATCCCACTTTTTCAAATATGTATTATTATGAGTAGTGAGCACCACACAATATTTTCTTTTCCTCAAAGGACCCTCAAATCTGCATTTTATGGAGCTGTCTACAAAACATATTTGTTTGGTTCTCTAGTAAAATGGCTTGAAACAGACTGACTATGATTCTTGCTTTGGGAATTAGATACAGAGTACAATATTTTTTATATGACATGGCTTCAGTTGCTTTAATAATAGATTTAAAATAAGGGTGTCAATAAGTCAAAGATGCCAAATTAAAGCCATGCATTTCTTTGCAACCTGTATTCTAAATATATGAATATATGAGAACATCTATTCAGTGCTAAGCTATTAATACCATGATGTTGTACATGGTATTTGCTACTGTTTGACTCTTATGCTGTTTATATGCTCATAGGAAACAATAATTTTGTGCTATGGTTAAAACTTCGACAGCCTTATATTAAAATCCCTAAGTTTTTGGATCTAAATCTCAGATGAGTTTTGGATCTAAATTCAGATGAGCTTTCATTATTTTTTCTCTAGGATTCAATTTTGTGCACTCGTCAAATAATTATTCTATCTAATGTCTATGAAAACATCTAGATTCTTGAGGATAAAAGAGGGTAGGGGAAATACAGAGGAGAGGAGGAAGATTGGAGTGGGTAGAAGAAAAAGGCATAAACAAGAGGAAAGAGAGGGAGCAGAATGATACTATTTTTTTCTGTATTTTCTTTTACCATATACTAGAGTAATGCCATATATAAAGTTGTTTCATCTTTCAACAACATTATGCAATAGGTACTATCATAACCATTTTAAAGTAAGAAAATCAAGATTTAGTGTTTTATGAGCTTTTCCCCAAGTTCAGACAAGCAGTAATAGAAAAAGGGCTCAATTCACTGTGCCTGTCTCAGAAACCAGTGTACCTTAGTAACACATAAACTGTATTTTCTCAGACCTTTCTTTATTACCAAAGGCCGAAATGTGGCAGAGGGTGAAACAAGGCAATGATTTTCTTCCCCTACAGATCTTCAGTTCATTCTACTGCTGACTTTCTAGGATTTAATGTACTATTGCTTGGGAATCTCTATCTTAAGTCTGAAGTTTGACTGGGATTTTTTTCACCCAAAGAATACTAAAATTAAGAAGAAAAAAAAAAACATTCTAAGACATTTCCTATTTGAAATAGGCCTGCATGCATGCTAAGTCATGTTGATCATGTCTGACTCTTTGCGACCCCATGGACTGTAGCCCATCAGGCTCTTCTGTCCATGGAATTCTCCAGGCAAGAATACTGGAGTGGGTTACCATGCCTTTCTCCAGAGGAATTTTCCCAACCCAGGTATCGAACCCGCATCTCTTATGTCTCCTGCATTGGCAGGAGGGTTTTTTTTTTTTTTTTTTTTTACTACTAGTGCCACGTGGAAGGAGAAGGCAATGGCACTCCACTCCAGTACTCTTGCCTGGAAAATCCCATGGA
>SJYA01002636.1:187154-223767 GCA_006410615.1 Neotragus moschatus
AGGGGGGTTTTTTTTTTTTTTTTTTTTTTTTTTTTTACTACTAGTGCCACGTGGAAGGAGAAGGCAATGGCACTCCACTCCAGTACTCTTGCCTGGAAAATCCCATGGACGGAGGAGCCTGGTAGGCTGCAGTCCATGGGATCGCTAAGAGTTGGACACAACTGAGCGACTTCACTTTCACTTTTCACTTCCATGCATTGGAGAAGGAAGTGGCAACCCACTCCAGTGTTCTTGCCTGGAGAATCCCAGGGACGGGGTCTCCTGGTGGGCTGCCGTCTATGGGGTCGCAGAGTCGGACACGACTGAAGCGACTTAGCAGCAGCAGCAGCAGCCACATGGAAATGGGCCTAGAAGCATCTAATTCTGTTCCTTCATGACTGAAGGATGCATTAACTCTTTAACCAGACTGTGAATAATTTGTATTCCTGAAGTGAGCGTATCAGGTCACAAATTTTGCATATGGTACAGCCCTTTAGGGAATGTCATGCTTCTTCAGAGTGTGTGCTCCATAGTTAGAAGAGACTCAGATTTTTCCAGTGAAGATAACTCAGTTTTTAATCACTCTTGTGTATGTGCTCAGTTGTGTCCGGCTTTTTGTGACCCCATGGGCTATAACCTGCCGGGCTCTTCTTGTTCATGGACTTTTCCAGGCAAGAATATTGGAGTGGGTTGCCATTTCCTACTCCAGGAGATCTTCTCCACCCAGGGATTGAACCCATGTCTCTTGCAGTGGACAGGTGGATTCTTTACCGCTGAGTCACCTGGGAAGTCCCTTAATCACTCTTGGCCATGTATCAATTACACATTTATAGTTACTTACTTGACATTCTGCCCAATTCTACCGCTGAGAGCCTAGAGTTACATTAGCAATATGTATAGATATATGTCCAAAGATCCAACAAGGTTTCATGTCACTCTATTACCACCGTTACCCTCTTACTCTAGCGCTATTCACCGCTACTCTCCCCTGTCCCTTGGCAATGACCTCGTGCCTCGAGACTGTATGAGATTCGGAGATCGCTGTCAAGGCAGCAGTGACTTCCACAGCTGTGCATGCAAAATGAGCTACATCTATAAGAGCAGATACAGTGGAGGGGAAAGTGAGAAGTCTCTTTATTTTGGTTTCTGCCTGAAAATCAAGAAGCTGAATATATGATCACTAGATAAATGAGACTGCAATTTTGACAGCTGTCATGGTCAGAGTCAGTGGAAAAAACCCTATTCTACTCCACATTCCAGGCCTTGACACTAAGTGAGTCCTTCAAAATATCTTTTTGATCAGGCATAATGATACTCATGATGAATGACATGAGCAGATCTGCTATACTTCTTACCTTTGCTTGATACCAACTAGACTAGAAGGATTTTATGTCAACAATATGCTGGCCGGAACCATCTTTTGCAGTAGATTTTACGCAAGGCTCAGCACTTCAAAACCAACAAGTGTGGTATCCATGTACCTCTCATACATTCATCTGAACAATATCTAAACACATACGCACACAATTTGGATTAGCTACTGGGAAAGAGCAAGCATGCTAAGTTGCTTCAGTTGTGTCTGATTCTTTGTAACCTTGTGGACTGTAGCCTTCCAGGTTCCTCTGTCCATGGAATTCTCTAGGCAAAAGTACTGGGGTAGATTGCCATACCCTCCTTCAGAGGATCTTCCTGACCCAGGGATCAAACCCACATCTTCTGTGTCTCCTGCACTGGCAGGCCGGTTCTTTACCACTGAGGCACCTGGGATGCCCAACTGGGCAAGAGTAGGCATCCTCTTTTCCACACTCAAAACTGTCTCAGAGGGATGAGAGAGATACAGAATAGACTAAACCAAACATATATCTGGGACTGAACCTATTTAAGACTTGCTGGTAACAACAGAGATGCCCCCACATGGCTTGCAGACACAGGAATAAGAATAAATGTTATTTTAAGCCATTGAGTTTTGGGATGATATAGTCTGCAGCCTTCCTATGGCAATAGCTGAGCAGAAGTTGACACTGGGAAATGAGGTGTCGTTTCAACAAAATGTGATTTTGATCAGGGCTATAGGCTGCAAGAAAACTGCTATAAATGGCCAGAAAAAGTGAGGAAATTCTAATAAAATACTAGAAAAACCTGACCTGTGGATTTTAGTGCTGAAACCTCTACTAAAGTTACTGCCTGCATTTGGAAGATTATGTGCCTGATAAACATACGGAGGTACAAAAAATGATGAAATCTGAAAAGCAACAGCCAGTTTTCAAGCAGTGCTTAGTAGTAGTAGAGATAATACAAGATTGCAGAGTTGCTAAATGAAATTATTTTTTGACAAATTAAAGGTGTGGCTAATAAGACAAGGAAAATGCCTAACCCAGAGGTTATCACTAAAAAAAAAATCTCAGGATAAAGATTCAGTGAAGCCTGTTATCTAATCTTTTATTAAAACTTCTAAATTAATTAACACCCCTTAAAATTACGCCTCTAAAATGAACAAAATGCCATTCAGCAAGATAAAAGTGATGCTGGATGAATAAAGTAGTATTTTTACTAAAACATGATACATCCAAAATACATATAATTGCATCTAGAAAAAGAGGTTTGGGGAAAGAATTATGGACATACTAATAGATTTTGGCAGAAAGTGAAAGTCTCTGAGTTGCATNAAGTGATGCTGGATGAATAAAGTAGTATTTTTACTAAAACATGATACATCCAAAATACATATAATTGCACCTAGAAAAAGAGGTTTGGGGAAAGAATTATGGACATACTAATAGATTTTGGCAGAAAGTGAAAGTCTCTCAGTTGCATCCGACTCTTTGTGACTCTATGTACTATACAGTCCATGGAATTCTCCAGGTTGGAATACTGGAGTGGATAGCCTTTTCTTTCTCCAGGGGATCTTCCCAACCCAGTTTGGGAAGATCAAACCCAGGTTTCCNAATTATGGACATACTAATAGATTTTGGCAGAAAGTGAAAGTCTCTCAGTTGCATCCGACTCTTTGTGACTCTATGTACTATACAGTCCATGGAATTCTCCAGGTTGGAATACTGGAGTGGATAGCCTTTTCTTTCTCCAGGGGATCTTCCCAACCCAGTTTGGGAAGATCAAACCCAGGTTTCCCTCAATGCAGCCAGATTCTTTACCAGCTGAGCCACAAGGGAAGCCCAATTTTGGCAGAGTGGACCTGAAAAATACATTAAAAAACCCCACATATATTTATGGGCAAAGTATAGTTGTGTTAGCAAAAAGCACCACTACCTTAGACTAGAAGAGATTAAGAGTTCTTGAGATGTTAATTGCTCTTGGTCTCCAAAATTCTGCACGTAATTAAATAGATTGCCAAAAAGATGTCTTCCAATCTTCTCTTCATAATTGACCAAGGAGGTGATTTTAAAAAAAGAAATTAATTCCTAGAAGGCAGGGCTGAGAATAGTAGTCTATGGACCTATTAAAAGGATATAAGTCAAGGAATATTTTCAAGCCCCAGTTAGTGTCAAGTGGAATTTCAAAATTGTTATGGACCAGTGATTACTAAATCTTTCCCACCTTCCAAAATTAAATGGGAGAATTTGTTGTTATCCCATGACTCTTGTATCATCATATGACAGATAATTTTACTTTAGTTTATAAGTCTTCAGATCAAGAGACTCTGCAACTAGACCGCAACCACATCAAGAGATTCTGTACTTTGTACCTGATATCACGATTGGTTGAAATTTTACAAGTCCTGTGATAGTGAAAGGGAGAATCAGATGCTTTTAGCAAGACATGATCTTAGCTCTACAGTTAAAAATGAAATCATAGCCTAGTGGTTAGGAGTATATTGAGTAGCTAAACTAGAATTTTAAATACTCTTACTTGTACTTTATATTCAAAGTGGTACTAAAAACATATACCTAATGCAAATCTGACATACCATGATGACTCTGTATATTGTGATCCATGCAGTTCGCAGCTGAATTACCAGTTTTAATTCATTTTATATCCATTTTTTGGCTTATTAAAAGACTACATTTTCAATAAGGCAAAAAATAGTCATGATGACACACAAAGGCTTTTAAAGCTGAAGAAATACTTTAACTATAATTTGTTCTTACGTATAATTCTACCATTAACAAAGATATTTAGTCTATTCAAATGTCCTATTTTTAATGACAATGATCTACTCGCATAACTATGCTAATGATATATGTTAATTTCAACTATAAATTCTGGTTATTAAACTTTTATATTACTGTTTATAGGAAGAGAATACATTAATAGCTAANGGAGAAACCCGTTTCCACACAGACCCGGAATAATTCGCATATGCAATGTTCCAGAAAATGTGAGCTTCTCACAGGAAATCAGAAAATGCCTATAACAACAAAAGCATCATGAGTAAGATTTAGCAGAAGCAATGCAAAGCAGATTCAGAAACACAACAATGTCAGACATAGTTTAAAATAAGCACTTCTTAAAGTAATGAAAGGAGGGATTACAAATATGGGCAAAAAGAAACAGATTAGAAAAATGACTAAGGATATGAAATGCTTATGAAATAAATGAAATAAAATACAAATTCCAGAAATGAAAAGCATATTTAAAAAAGAAAACTTTTAAATGTTTTATTGTCTGTCAAAACACAAAGATGTAATTTTTAATCAAATATAGTTCATAGTTTAAAGTTATGTAGGCATAACGTGTGTTAATTTTCCATGCTGCATAACAAATTATTGTAAACATAACAGTGTACAAACAACCCACATTTCTTTTCTGGAAGTTTCTGTGGGTCAGGAGCCTGGCCACAGATTCTGTAAGGCTGCAATCACTGTGGTGGCTAGGACTGGGTTCTTATTGAGTAGTGTGATGTGGAAAAAATTTGCTTTCAAGGTTAACTCAGGTTGTTGCAGAAATGACTTCCTTGAAGGTATAATACTAAAGGCCCTGGCTGTTGTCTATAGGCTGACCTCAACTCCAAGGCACATGGCCTCCCAGCATAGTCACTTTATCAAGCCAGTCAAGAGAGAGAGAGATTCTAAGTGAATCTAGGACATTTCATCACCTTTGCCCTATTCAATTGGTTAGAAGCAACTTGCAGGCCTCATTAGCACTCAAGGGGAAGGAATGACATAAGCTCAGGGCATAAGTACCAGGATACAGGCATTACAGGGATTTACCTTACCTTAGAGTCAGTCTGCCATATGGTAAAAATTAAAGCCATATAGAAATATATAACATGGAATACATAAGATAAAGTGAAAAGTAAAGGTTTACCTCCTCCTCTCCTAATCTCTTTTTCTCCCCAATATTTTCTGCTATATGTAGGAGTTTCTTTTGCATTTTTCTGGAAAATAAAATACTTTGCCTTATATCCTCCCCAAATAAAAAATGGCCATTAGTAGATGCTAACTAAACTATGTCACCTCTACCCCCAAATTCATATGCTAAAGTTCTAATATAATTGTATTTGGAGATAGTGTCTTTAAGGAGATAGTAATTAAGGTTAAGTGGGGTTACCAGGTAGAGTCCTAATCCAATAGGACTGTAGTCCTTGTGGGAAGAGGAAGAGACATCAGGCTGCATGTGTACAGAGAAAAGGTCACGTGTAGACACAGTGAGAAAGTGACAATCTGTAAGCCAAGGAGCGAGGTCTTACCAAAAACCAAACCTGAGGTTTGATCTTGACTTTCCATTGTTCAGAACTGTGAGAATATTACATTTCCATTGTTTAAGCCACGCAGCTTGTGGCATTCTATTATGGCAGCCCTAGCAGATCAATACAGTAGATTATACTTTTAGTGAACCTGAAGGTATATCTGAGGACATTAATTAGAATGTGGCAAAGAAAAGGATGAAATACATGAGAGAAATATCATGGAAGAGGAACAGAGTAAAAGGTACTAATAAAACTGCACTAGGGTACAGAAAGAGAGCAGAAAAAGAATGTGACAAGGGGAATATATAAATAAATAATGGCTTCAAGAATTATGCAAAACTAATAAACATCACTCTAGAGCTTTGAAGGGCTTGAGATTTTAGACTGCTTGCAAGTTAAGTGGCCAGTTTTACAGAAGTTGGCAGAAGACAAAAGATGCCTTGGTCGGAGAAAGGACTTTATTACTCATGGACAAGTAGGGATATTGTACTTCATGTTTGTTTAAGTAGTTCCTGATTTCCAAATCTGATAAGGGAGATGAAGAGGAGGGTCTAGGAGGATAATATTCATAGTAGATTGTGTGACAGCTGGGGAATTCTGAGTTTAGGGAACACAAAATTTTAAAGTGGTGGTCCAGTGGCTAAGATTCTGTTTCCAATGCAGGGGGCACAGGTTTGATCCCTAGTTGGAGAACTAGGATCCCACATGTGATGCGATACAGCAAAAAAAAAAAAAAAAAAAAAAAAAAAAGATTTTAGCAATGCTGCGAAATTTACCTACAGGGACACATTGTTTTATTATTCTGATCAGGAAACAAATTTCTCCTTTGATCTGGAGGAAAACTGTATATTCCAAGCCTGTTTTCTATGCACACACCCTTAAAAAGATAAGCTGGAACAAAGCTCCCAATATCTCTTCATGAGATGTACAGGAATGTAGGAGACCCATGTAGAACTGCTTACGAACAAAGTCATTGCCTCTCAGCAAGTCTACTAACTTTCAAGATGGAAGAATTTAATGAAATTCTCACATGCATGTGAGTGTACATATATATATGAATTTTTTAATATGAAAATTAAACTACAAAACACCAAAGGCAAAGAGGAATCTCAGAAGCAGCCTAAAAGATAGTTTACTTCCAAAGAAAGGCAGTAGTCAGTAGTTAACTTTTCAGTATTTAGTCCTGAATATTCATTGGAAAGACTGATGAAGATGAAACTCCAATACTCTGGACACTGATGAGAAGAACTGACTCATTTGAAAAGACCCTGATGCTGGGAAAGATTGAAGGTGAGAGGAGAAGGAGACAACAGAGGATGAGATGGTTGGATGGCATCACTGACTCAATGGACATGAGTTTGAGTAAAACTCCAGGAGTTGGTGATGGACAGGGAGGCCTGGCATGCTGCAGTCCATGGGGTCTCAAAGAGTCAGACATGACTGAGCGACTGAAGTGAACTTTTCAAAAGTGACAATGGGAAGCAGGCAGCAAGAACTAAAATAATCTAAGAAAAGATAACTATCCACCTAGAACTGAATAACCAGTTTCATTTTTCCAAACGAAACAACAACAGAACAGAATTTGCTACCAAGAGAATCTCACTGTTTAGCCAGAGGAACCTCATTATTTAGCCAGAAGAAAAGTGATCCCACTGGAAGGTCTGAGATATATAAAGAGATATGATAAGCAATGAAAGTGTCAAATATAGTTATAAATCTACACAAATATTAACTAAAAAGCAGCAATGAAATTAAAAGACGCTTACTCCTTGGAAGGAAAGTTATGACCAACCTACACAGCATATTAAAAAGCAGAGACATTACTTGGCCAACAAAGGTCCATCTAGTCAAGGCTATGGTTTTTCCAGTGGTCATGTATGGATGTGAGAGTTGGACTATAAACAAAGCTGATGAACTGATGCTTTTGAACTATGGTGTTGGAGGAGACTCTTGAGAGTCCCTTGGACTGCAAGGAGATCCAACCAGTCCATTCTAAAGGAGATCAGTCCTGGGTGTTCATTGGAAGGACTGATGTTGAAGCTGAAACTCCAGTACTTTGGCCACCTGATGCTAAGAGCTGATTCATTGGAAAAGACCCTGATGCTGGGAAATATAGAGGGCAGGAGGAGAAGGGGACAACAGAGGCAGAGATGGTTGGATGGCATCACCGACTCAATGGACATGGGTTTGGGTGGACTCCGGGAGCTGATGATGGACAGGGAGGCCTGGGTGCTGCAGTTCATGGGATTGCAGAGTTGGACACAACTGAACTGAACTGAACTGAGTGATAATTTTTCTGTGGGTTATGACAGAACTCAAATACACACACAAAAAAACCAGCATTTAAATCAGGAAGGGGATTATAGAAGCTAAACTGCTCAGCAGAAGGATAAACATTAACTTTGATTTTAGAGTTTGATAACATTTAGAAGGCATATTAAAATTTCTATAAAATTTACTGAAAGATCAGAAAGAGTACATATCTTTCAGAAGACTAAAGGAAAATAAAAGGACTGTCACAGATACCATGAACATCCCAGTAAAATGTTTAATATGGTAAAACTGATCTTTAGATTAATAGATAGACTCTGAGTAAAACAAACAGAACAATATTATTTCTCCAAAGGAAAAACATACAAATACCTTTGCTGAAAGTGTTTTTTCCAAGATTGCTGATATAGTAACAATAGTTGAAAGAAGACATTTTCTCTAGATGAGTTTTACTGACTACAAATAACAGACTTTGGAAACTGACCACCAAAATCATTGTTTCTTTAAACTTTTACGTGTCAGTATAGATCCACTTCAAGCTTGTCTCATATTGGGCAAGTTGACCAATTGTTTTTGTGAATTATCTTTCACAAATAGTATATTTTTTCAGGAATGTTTTCCAGTCTATTGTTTATTTATTTAAAGTTGTCTTGCTTTTTGAATTAATTATTTCAGTGTCTTGTAAATTCAACTTCAAAATGATGCAGACACTTCAACTGTCCATATTATATCAATTTTTGTGTAGCTATTTTGAAAAAAACAAACAAACATGTTTTCAGTGAAAATCTGTTCAAAACCTATATAAACTAATCAGGATAAGGAAAAAATATATTTTGTGATTTTGACCAGTTTGATTTACCTTATCCTATTAGTGAGTTCCATTAACTCACATCTGCAATAAAAACAGGAAAATATAAAATATGCTTTAATATAAAAAGATTACATGTTCTGATACCATATAATGATATATTTCAAAAATGATAAAAAGTAGTATAGAATAAATCAAACATTCACAATTTCAATTGCTAAACATAAAAATATTTTTTAAATACAATTATAGCAGTGGCATTTAATTAATCCATTTCAAACACTGATAGCATTTTTTATGACAACCTGTCATTATATCCCTCACATGTTAGAAGTTAGAGAAAAGATATGTATTATAAATATGTAAAAAGACTCTCTTTTTAAAATGGAAAAAACTACAAATGTACAAAAGGGCTGAATTTCGAAATGAAATACATCACCTCTATTTTAATGTGCTCTTTTCAGTATTTGGCATTATCTATAATGGTACTCTTCTCCAGAGGCTCAGCACCTTGCCCTTATATGGGTACTGTTGTTAAAGACTTAAGTAAACTTGGTAAAAGGTCTAGTTATTGACAGAAAGTATTTGCCCTTTTATTTTCTGATACACAGTGGTATCAGCGTATTCCGTTAATTATGGAACAGAGATTGCTTTATAGGTTTGACTTCAGTTCAGTTCAGTTGCTCAGTCGTGTCCGACTCTTTGCGACCCCATGAATCACAGCACACCAGGCCTCCCTGTCCATCACCAACTCCCGGAGTTCACTCAGACTCCCGTCCATCGAGTCAGTGATGCCCTCCAGCCATCTCATCCTCTGTCGTCCCCTTCTCCTCCTGCCCCCAATCCCTCCCAGCATCAGAGTCTTTTCCAATGAGTCAGCTCTTCCCATGAGGTGGCCAAAGTACTGGAGTTTCAGCTTCAGCATCACTAGGCAGCAAAAATATTCTCTCAAAAATCAGCTCAAATGCATGTGTTGTAGGAGTTCAGGCATCTATATCGTTCCGACCCATCACCTAGCTAATTACACATTGAATGGAAAGGAGGCTAAAGGGCTGACAGGAGATCAAGTGGCATCTTCTGGCGACAGGAGAAAATGAGCAGGAGCATCAGTGTGGACTGACATGCCTTGACGCAGTTTTCTGCCACTGAAAAAATTAAAGCTAATGGACAAAAAGTATTCCTTCTATCTGGATAGGAGGCTAACTGTGCTGCTGCTGCTGAGTCGCGTCAGTCGTGTCCGACTCTGTGCAACACCACAGACGGCAGCCCACCAGGCTCCCCCGTCCCTGGGATTCTCCAGGCAGGACCACTGGAGTGGGTTGCCATTTCCTTCCCCAATGCATGAAAGTGAAAAGTGAAAGGGAAGTCGCTCAGTCGTGTCCGACTCTAGTGACCCCATGGACTGCAGCCCACCAGGCTCCTCTGCCCATGGGATCCTTCAGGCAAAAGTACTGGAGTGGGGTGCCATTGCCTTCTCTGAGGAGGCTAACTATAGTTATAATTAAAGTTTCAGAAACAAAAAATAGAAAGTGTTGACTTTCTCCATTAACCCACTCCAGTGTTCTTGCCTGGAAAATCCCAGGGACGGGGGAGCCTGGTGGGCTGCCATCTATGGGGTCGCACAGAGTCGGACACGACTGAAGCAACTTAGCAGCAGCAGCAGCTGCAGCAGTCTCTCCATTTAAGAGTTGTCATAATACTGAAAAATTTTATAGTGGCTTTAACATGACTGGAGAAGAAAATTCTGTCCAAATAATCTCCAAATGTTAATAGTGACAAAAATGTCTTTCAGAGTTGTTTTCAAAGTCTGAGGGATCATTTAAGTTTTCTTTGAACAATTTGAAGGTTAAACATTTGGAAATTAGTTGACTCAAACACACCTATTTCAAATACTTAATCCACCAATAATTGCCAATTACATTTTCCCTCTATTGTTAATTATACTCTCTGAAAAAATATGTTTTCTTGTTTTGTTTTACATCTGTGTAGCATAAAGGATTTCGGAGAAGGCAATGGCACCCCACTCCAGTACTCTTGCCTGGAAAATCCCATGGACGGAGGAGCCTGGTGGGCTGCAGTACATGGGGTCGCAAAGAGTCGGACATGACTGAGCGATTTCACTTTCACTTTTCACTTTCATGCATTAGAGAAGGAAATGGCATCCCACTCCAGTGGTCCTGCCTGGAGAATCCCAGGGACGGGGGAGCCTGGTGGGCTGCCGTCTATGGGGTCGCACAGAGTCGGACACGACTGAAGTGACTTAGCAGCAGCAGCAGCATAAAGGATATCATGAGAGTCAAAATTTAAAAGCAAGGGGAAAAAATAGTGGAGAAGATCAAAGTGGCAGAATAGATGGACACGGAGCTCACTGCCCCGAGAAACATATCAAAAATACATCTATATGTGGAACAATTTTCACAGAAAACCAATTTTAAGCTACAAAAGATTTCTTATATAACCAAAGCCACAGNAAGGATATCATGAGAGTCAAAATTTAAAAGCAAGGGGAAAAAATAGTGGAGAAGATCAAAGTGGCAGAATAGATGGACACGGAGCTCACTGCCCCGAGAAACATATCAAAAATACATCTATATGTGGAACAATTTTCACAGAAAACCAATTTTAAGCTACAAAAGATTTCTTATATAACCAAAGCCACAGGAAAGATCCCCATGTAACTGGGAAGAACAAAAGGGAAAAAATGGAATCAAACGGGACCTGTACCCTTGGGAGTGAGCTGTGAAAGAGGGAAGGTTCCCTTGCTCTGGGAAACTCCTTCACCTGCACTCTTGCTGGTGTGTGTGGTACCTGAGTGCTTAAACTCAGGCTTCAGTGCACAGAACTGGGGAGACGACTTGGTGTGCCTACATGTAGACAGCCTGAAGGGCCTAGATTGTACAGGCAGCTATTGGCTTGCATGGGATGGAGTGAGGGCTCACCAGAAGAGTCCCATTATTATCATGCAGAGGGTGGGGGATGCATCTGCCATCGGAGCCCTTTTGTCAATAGCCTCAAAATGAGGCACAGCTCCAGGGGCTGCAGACATGGAGAGCTTAGACTTGCCAGGAGTGGGACTGATGGCCCAGCCAACTGTCAGCGATTCTACAACAGGGAAAGGTCTGGAGCCAGCAGCAATGGAATTTGTGGGTGCACACAATGGGTGGCAGGCAGCCACCTGGTGCCAGCTCCCGAGAAGGAAAAGGCAGTGGCTATTTTTACAGAAGTGCTGATTCAGTTCTACCTACCTCAGACTACAGCTTAGAACTGGATCTAGGGGCTTCCACTCCAACAACCAGGGAGCAGACCCTGCATCAACAGGGCTGTGAGCAGCCAGAGAGCAAAGCGAAGACACCGCCAACATCCACTACAGGCTCTCATCACCACAACACCAAACACATCCCCTATCAAGGGGATAATGGCCAGGACATTCTGATCAAAGACATGCCAGGAATCTACAACAAAAGGGCACTGGCACCAAAAATATTGGACTCACCACACAGTCCACCTCGGGAAGCTCCCACATAGAAACAGCCCTTAAAGGCCACAGTAGATAACTGTTTCTCCTAAATTCAGAGTAAGAGAAATTTAAATAAAATGAAAAAGTAGAGGAACTACTACCAACTAAAAGAACAAGAGAAATCCCCTGAAAGAACAAATAATAAAACAGACCACATCAGTCCACCAGCCCCTGATTTCAAACAGCAGGTAATAAAGATGCTAAAGTAATTAAGAATGACTACAAAAAAGAAGTGCAGATCACTGTAACAAGGAACTAGAAACTATAAGGAGGAGCCAATTAAAATTAGACAACTCAATTGTCAAAATAAAAAACAAGCTAAAGGCAATGAATAGTACACTAAGTAATGCAGAAGAATGAATAATCATTTGGAAAACAGAATAATGGAAATCATCTAATTAGATAAAAAATGAAAGCAACATATGAGATTCTCTGAGATATTTAATAATATAATGCATGGTAATGTACTCAAATAGGTATTCCAAAAGGAAAAGAAAAAGAAAAGGGGATCATAAATGCATTTGAAGAATTTATGACTGAAAACTTCCCAAACCTAAAGACGGAAACATATATCCAGGAACAGGAAGCACAGAGGGTCCCAAAAGACTCACACCAAGACATATCATAATTAAAATGGCAAAGTTAAAGATAATTAGAGGATTCTTAAGGCAGAAAGAGAAATAATGAGTCACTTACAAGGAAACCTCCATAAGGCTATCAGTTTTCTCTGTAGAAACTTTAACAGAAAAGAAAGATATATTCAAAGTCATGAAATTGGAAAACCTGAAATCTAGGATACTCTACTCAGTAAGATTGTCATTTAGAATAGAAGCAGAAACTAGGAATTTCTCAGACAAGAAAAAACTAAAAGAGTATAATACTTAATCCAATCTAAAAAAAAAAATAACTAAAGATCTTCCCTAAATAGAGAAACAAGAATCTATATGAAAAAGAAAAACATAATATGAAAGGCAAATAAATAAAAGGACTGAAGATCAGTTAAATCAGTACACAGATTAATAAAACAGTCAGAATTGTGTAAAAGAGACAAGTACAATTAATGGCAAAAAGATGTAAAACAGGAGATCAAAATTTGAAAAAATTGGGAGAGAAAAGTAAAAACTATAGATTTTATAGAATGTATTTGAACTTATATGGCTATCAGTCTAAAGCTGGTAGATAAAGCTACGGGTAACTACAAATCCAACAGTTAGAACTCTGTATGGAAAAACTGACTGGCTCAAGACTGAGAAAGGAGTACGATAGGGCTGTCTGCAGTAACCCTGTTTGTTTACCCTATATGCTGAGCACATCATGAGAAATGCCAGGCTGAATGAGTTGCAAGCTGGAATCAAGACAGGTGGGAGAAACAGCAACAACCTCGCATATGTGAATGATACCACTCTAAAGGCAGAAAGCGAAGAGGAACTAAAGAACCTAAAAAAAACTAAGATCATGGCATCAGACCTCATTACTTTATGGCAAATTAGAAGGGGAAAAGGTGGATGCAGTGACAGATTTTCTCTTTTGGGGCCTGAAAATCACTGTGGATGGTGACTGCAGCCATGAAATCAGATGATTGCTTCTTAGCAGGAAAGCTATGGCAAACCAAGACATGGTGTTGAAAAGCAAAGACATCACTCTGCCAACAAAGGTCTATGTAGTAAAGGCTGTGGTCTTCCCAGTGATCACATATGGTTTTGGGAGCTGGACTATTAAGAAGACAGAGTGCAAGAAATGATGCCTTTAAATTGTGGTGCTGGAGAAGACTCGTGAGAACCCCTTGGACAGCAAGGAGATCAAAACAGTCAATCTTTAAGGAAACCAATCCTGAATACTCATTGGAAGGACTGATGCTGAAATTGAAGCTCCAGTATTTTGGTCACCTGATGTGAAAAGCCAACTCATTAGAAAAGTCCATAATACTGGGATGGATTGAGAGCAGGAGGAGAAGAAGGTGTCAGAGGATGAGATGGCTGGATGACATCATCAATACAATGGACATAAACTTGGGCAAACTCCAGGAGATAGTGAGGGACAGGGAAGCCTGGAATGCTGCAGTCCATGGTGTTGAAAAGACCTGACATAACTGGGCAACTGAACCACCACCACCACAAATCAAAAGCATAAATAGAATCACAAACATCAAAAAAGAGGAAGTTAAGAATAAGGATATAAAATCAACACACAGAAATCACTTGCATTCCTACACACTAATAATGAGAAAGTAGAAAAAGAAATTAAGGAATCAATTCCATTTACCATTGCAACAAAGAGAATAAAATACTTAGGAATATACCTACCTAAAGAAACTAAAGACCTATATATAGAAAATTATNGATTGGGGGCAGGAGGAGAAGGGGATGACCGAGGGTGAGATGGCTGGATGGCATCACCGACTTGATGGATGTGAGTCTGAGGGAACTCCGGGAGCTCTTGATGGATAGGGAGGCCTGGCATGCTGCGATTCATGGGGTTGCAAAGATCGGACACAACTGAGCGACTGAACTGATTGACTGAAAGATATAAAACAAATCCTAAGAGACAGAGAATAAAAGATTGACAGGAACACAGTAATGATGGAGACTTTGTGACCTCACTGACATCAGTGAACAGATATTCTAGACAGAATGTCAATATGGCAATAGGGATGATAAATAACAATAGAACAGTTTGATTGACTTATCTACTGGACACTACATCCAAAGACAAGAGAATGCACATGCTTTTCAAGTGCTCATTGAATATTCTCTAGCACAGACCACACACTAGTATACAAAACAAGCCTCAACAAATTTAAGAGAACAGAAATTATTTCAATCATCTTTTCTAATCACAATTGTATGAAATTAAAAACCAACCACAGAAAGAAAAACAAGGAAAAATATCTCATTGTATGGAGACTAAAAAACATGATACTAAAAAACCAATGGGTCATTGATGAAATCAAAGAAGAAATCATAAAATACCCAGAGGAAAAAAAAACAATGAAAACAAAACTTTACAAAAATCTATGCATTAAAAAACAGTTCTAAGAGGAATATTCATAGTGATACAGGCCTTTCCCAACAAGTTAAAAAAAAAAAAGCAAACAACCATACCCTACCATCTAAAAGAATTAGAAAATGAACAAACAAAAACCAGATTCAGCAGAAGGAAGAAAATAATAAAGATCAGAGAGGAAATGAATATAACAGAGATTAAAGGAACAATAGAAAAGATCAATAAAACCAGGAGCTAATCTTTGAAAGGACAAATAAATTGACAAACACTTAGCTAGGCTAAAAGGGAAGATAGAGAAAAGAAGAAAAGAGAGAGAATTCAAATATATGGGAAATGAATGATGAGGCATAGTAAATACTGCAGAAATAAAAATACATCATAAGAAAATACTGTGAAGAATTATAGGCCAGTGAATTGAAGAACATAGGAGAAATGGATATGTTTCTAGAAATATACAGTCTTTCAAATTGAGTCAATAAACATAATTTGAACAGATCAATCACTAGAAGTAAAACTTGATCTGTAAAAAATCAACCAAACCAACCACCCCCCACCCCAACTCCTTGTATACAAAAGTTCAAGACCAGATGGCTTCACTGGGGAATTCTACCAAACATACAAAGAAGACCTAACACTGATCCTTCTCAAACTCTTCCAAAAGACTGAAGAGTAGGGAACACTCCCTAAGTCATGCTATGATGCTACCATCACCTTGATATCAAAGCCAAACTTTGATGAATATAGATGCAAGTCTCCAACAAAATATTAGCAAACTGAAACCAACAACACACAAAAAGGATCATAATACACTATAGCCAAGTTGAATTCATTTCAGGTTGAAAGGATGGTTCCTCACAAGTAAATTAGTGTGATACACCACATCAAGTGGAGGAAAAAAACCCATATAATGATCTCAATATATAAAGAAAATGCAAGACTGTGATTAAAAAACCCTTATCAAATTGGGTATAGACTGAACACATCTCAACATAATAAAAGCCATTTATGATAAACCCACAGTCAATATAATACTCAGTGGTGAAAAGTTGAAAGCCTTTCCACTAAATTCTGGAACAAGACAAGGAAGCTGACTCTCACCATGCCTGTTCAACACAGTATTGGAAGTCCTAGCCAAGTGATCAGATAAGAAATAAAAGGTAATCAAATTAGAATGGAAGAGGTAAAACTGCCATTATATGTAGATAACATGATACTCTCTATAGAAAATTCGAAATTCCCCACACTAAAACTATTAGAAGTGAGAAATGAATTCAGCAAGGTAGATTAATGCAAGATTAATAGACAGAAATTTGTTGCATTTCATTACACTTACAATGAAATATCAGAAAGTAAAAAAAAAAAAATCCTATTTAAAACCACATCGAAAAAATACCTATGAATAGCCTAACCAAGGATGTATAAGACCTATAAACTGAGAACTATAAAACACTGGTAAAGAAAATTGAAGAAGATTCAAGGAAATGGAAAGATATTCCATGCTTTTGGATTAGAAGAAATAATACTGTTAAAATGGCCATACTACCCAGTGTGGTCTACAGATTTAATGTGATCCCTATCAAATTACCTAAAACATTTTCCACAGAATTTGAACAAATAATCATAAAATTTGAACAGAACCACCAAAGACCAGAATTATCAAAGTAATCCTACGAAAAAAGAACTGTAGACCTAACCCTCCAGTTTCCTTCAGAAAACCTGGAGACATAACCCCCCTCACACTTCAGACAATAGGACAAAGCTACAGTAATCAAAATAGTGTTTTATTGGCACAAAAATAGACATACAAATGGAACAGAATAGAGAACAGAAATAAACTCCACACTTACGATCTGTGCAAGGAACACAAGAATAAACAATGGAGAAAAGACAGTCTTTTAGCAAGTGGTGTAGGGAAAGCTGGACTGTCTCATGAAAATCAATGAAATTAGAATACCCCTCACACACCATATACTGGTATTCCCTGATAGCTCAGTTGGTAAAGAATCTGCCTGCAATGCAGGAGACCCAGGTTCAATTCCTGGGTTGGGAAGATCTCCTGAAAAAGAGATAGGCTACCCACTACAGTACTCGGGCCTAGAGAATTCCATGGACTGTATAGTCTATGGGGTCACAAAGAGTCAGATACGACTAAGTGATCTTCACTTTCACATTACTTTCACACCATATACAAAAATAAATTTAAAATATTTTAAAGGGCTAAATAAAAGGCACAAACTCCTAGAAGAGAACAGAGGCAAAACATTCTTGGACAAAACTGTAGTAATTTTTTCTTTGATCAGTTTCCCAAGGCAAAATAAATAAAACCAAAAGTAAACAAATGGGATCTAATCAAACATAAGCTTTTGCACAGTAAAGGAAACCATAAACAAAAAGACAATCTACAGACTGGGAGAAAATATTTGCAAACAATATGACTACAAGGGGTAAATTTACAAGGTATACAAACAGCTCATATAGCTCAATATTAAACAAGCAAACAAACAACCCAATCAAAAAAACAAAACAAAGAAAGGGCCAAAAACCTGGACGGAATTTTTCAAAGAAGACGTACAAATGGCCAAGAGACACATGAAAAGATGCTCAACATTGCTACTAATTAGAGATGTGCAAATTTAAAACTATGATGAGGTATCACTTGAAACTGGTTATAATGGCTATCATCAAAAGTCTACAAATAATAATGCTAGAGATGGTGTGTAGAAAAGGGAACCCTCCTAAACTGTGGATGGGAATATAAACTGATACAGCCACTATGGAGAACAGTATGGAGGCTCCTTACAAAAAACTAAAAATAAAGCTAATATATGATACAGCATCCTCACTCCTGGGATATATCTGGAAAAGATGGAAATTCTAACTTGAAAAGATACATACGCCCCAGTGTTCACTGCAGCACTATTTAAAATAGCCAAGACATGGAAGCAATGCAAGTGTCCATTGACAGATGAATGCATCAAGAAGTGTGTGTATATGTGCACAATGGAGTTTTAGTCAGCCTTAAAAATGTATGAAATCCTGCCATTTGCAACAACACAGATGGACGCAGAGATTACCATGCAAATATTATATGATGCCAGTTATATATGGAATCTAAAAAGCAATACAATGAATCTATATCCAAAACAAAACAGACTCAGAGATAGAAAAGAGACATGGTTTCTAAAGAGGAAAGGAATGCTGGGATAAATTAAGAGTATGGGATTAGGAAATACAGACCACTATATATATATATATAACATGTAAACAAAAGGAATTTACTGCATGGTACATTGAACTATACTCAATATGTTGTAATGACCTATAATAGAAAAGAATCTGAGAAAGTGTATATATATGTGTATTATATGTATGTGTGTATGTATATAAATACAAATATATATATATATATAGCTGAATCATTTTGCTTTATAAGTATAGCTAACATGATATTGTAAGTCAACTACACCTGAACATAAGTTAAAGAAATAATATGAGTCTGTGTGGTATGTGGAAACAAAAGGAGCAAGTAATATGACACTCTCTTTAACTGTGAGCTTTATCACTTTCACTGAGAAAAATCAATTCATCCATTTTTGTAAGTTTCCTTATCTATAAAATTCAGAAGAGATCAGTAAGATGATCTCTTCTAGTCTGAAAATAACTTTTTTCTTGAGTCAATGGATGTTAACTACATTTATTTCCTACTGGCAGAGATCTTCTGGAATTAGAAAAATATCTGAGTTTGAAAAAGGTAGGATATTTTAGTGAAGTTGCATACTTTTTGTATTCAATATATCTTTATTTTCTTCCCATATTTCACTCTTTTTAGTCAAATTAGTGAAGTTGGAAAGGGTTAGAAAAATGAAGTCAGAATTTCCTATAGAATATCAAGGGTCAATTTTCAAGGGTCTCAATTTCTTATCATGATGGAAAATCAAGACTGAGTCCACTCTGGGGGATGTTAGCTTTAATTTTCATATTGTAATTGTTTACTAGTGTGTATTAACAGATTTAAAGCTTTTACGAACTCATTACATCTCTTAACAATAAAACACTGTAGGCACTTGAACCCAGATTGTGATCTTTAAATACGAAGAAAAAGAAAAAAAAATAAGGGCCACTACTTCTTTGAGAATTGTCTAAGTCAAATCTGGAATAGAAAATGTACAAGATGATGCTAAAGTATTTTATCTACAAGAAATATAGGAAACTATACAAAATTATCAAGACTGTGAGATGATCTGGGACCTGGACTCTCTCCAGGAGGGTCAAACTGGATAAACCTCTCCTCAAGCAACAGAATACAAATGAACTATAAAGGGCTAAAAATAACTGCACACAAGTGCAGCTGGGGCAATTCTGAACAAAAAGGCCACATGCCAACCATCATTTTTTGATGTGTGGATCATCTGTGGATGATCTCTGAACACAGGACCACCAAAACGGTGGACAGACCACCCAAGCTATACCTCCCGCCCAATCCACTGATCCACTCCTGGCATTACTCTCTTTAAGGAACTAGCTAGCCTCCCAAGAACAAAGCTTCTTGTTTTTGTTTTCCCATGCTGCAGCACGGATCTAATAATGCCCTGTCTGAAGTCCTTGCTGGCCTCTTACCAATGTCTATTTAATTAAAAAGTTCAAGGACCTAGGTCAGTAACATGTTGAGTGACCACTAAGGGATGCCCATGGAGCTTCTGTTTATCTTGCCCTTCACTGGGAGGATCTAGGCATTTGAGGACTGCCAAATGCAGCTTCCTCACAGCTGACAAGTGTGACAGCTGACAACCTTCTGCCTCAATTTCACTGCATTTGGTGAGCCTGCCATCAGGCCCCAGAACTCTCATTCAGGCACCATTTGTCCCTTCCCCTCGGTCCTTTCCCCTCTCACCATCTCTACTTCTTTTCCTGTCCTCTCCTTCTGAGAAAGTGGATGTGGGGCAGCTACAGCCCAACTCCTCTCAGCTTATGATGCTAGGCTTCCTTGATTGACAGCAGCTCACAATGACAGGTGACAAGCAGGGGTGAGAGAGGCTCACCTCAAACTGTACAGATCTTGGCCAGCGGCCTCTCTCTGATGGAAGATTTAAGAGTGATAGAGGTTCAATGCTCATATCAAGCAGTGGCTAAAGTCCAATCATCACAAAGTTCTCATCCCCCCCCACTCCCCCGTCACCAAGAGAAGCTGTATCAGAAACAGGCTGAAGCAGTTAGACTTTTCTGTGTGAAATGGTTGGTTCCTGGCCTTTCAGGAAATTGGAAGTGCCTCCATAGGTACCCACAGAGGGGCGGTTTAAATGGTAATCTCACTCTCTCTCTCTGACTCTCCCTTGGTCTTCAAAGCTACACTCCTGTCCCTTGCCTCTTGGACACTCCACACTGAGTCACCCTCTTCATGACCCCTAACATCTTCCTGTTTTGTGTCACCAACTCTGAGGAAGGGAATTCCATGATCGCCTTTGCCATTTCCCTCTTCGGTCTTGTTACTCTAGTCTCGAGGGCTCCCTCCATCCCCCCAGGATCGCTAGTTGTCAGCCCTCCGACTTATATGTAAGTATGGGAAATGCATAAGCAACCCCCTCCAGTATTCTTGCCTGAGAAATCCCTTGGACAGAGGAGCCTGGCAGGTTACAGTCCAGGGGGTCGCAAAAGAGTCAGACATGACTTTTAGCTACAAAACAACAATAACAAGACCCCCAGTCTAAGAAACTCCTACTGTGTGTTTGTGTAGCCTCTCTTTCCATTTCTTCAAAAGACTGGGAGGCAGAACTTGTCACAAATCTCTGCTTCCATTGGCTAACTAGCCGACAGCTCAGCAAGTCTCCTCCTCAGAAACCTGCTTACTCCCCTTTAACATGGCTTTCAGCCTCTAGACCCACCCCTTCCTGACCCTTTCAAGTCAGAAATTCCCAAATCAGAGCTCCCAGTGCTGTCCCCAATCAGGTTTAAAATTAGTTCTCACTTTTGCTTCACAGAGCCTTCATCTGTTCCATAAGTAGCTGGCAGAAATGGGGCAAGTACTAGAGTGCATGTCCCTTTCTCAATGGGAGAACAAGGAATCTGTAAGGATAGGTTTGGCAGGTTCTTGGGAGAATCCCAACAAGTTCAGGGATGGGATTATTGGCTTTGGATTAAGGTTCTTCCTGACCTGACAGGGCATCACAATTATTCTTGCCCGCGATTCCACCTCAGGTGGTAAGAACGGATACAAGGAAGGCCAGAGAACATACAGATAGCCTAATGGCAACAAATCTGCACCACCAGATTTATCAAACAGGGGTGGCGCAGTCCAAGATCATGACCCACAACAGGACTATAAAGACCACGTGTGCAAGGCTAGTATGAGCATTATATTACTTGTGTATCAGAAAGAGTGAAACTTGTATGGTGAACCCTGTAAACTATGATAAAGTCTTCTAAGTTACACAGGAAAGAGATGAAAACCAGGCAGTCTTCTTGAGCCAGGTGATCGGGGTATTCAGGAAGTACAGTGAGACAGACCCTGATTCTGCAGAAGGGAGGCTGACACTGGCTATGCATTTTATCACCCAGTCTGCTCCCCCTACATCAGGAGAAAATCTAAAAAGCTTGAGTTTGGGCCCCAAACCTCATGTCAACCTTGGCAGAAGAGATCCTCAAAGTCTATAATAACTGAGATTTGACGGAGGAAGCCAATAAGAACAGGATAGGACATTTGTAAAGAAAACAAAGCTTTTGGTTTCTCTGATTCACCCATCACCTTGAAGGGACCCTAGAGGCTAAGAAGACCAGAAAAAACAGAGGAGAAGCCTCCTGGGCCAAAATCAGTGCACCTTATCTCAAAAGGAGGGGCACTAGGAAGATGGAATGTCCCAAGTGCCCTCCTGTGAGATGCCAGAAGGACAATACTAACTGGCTCAGTTCCTCCTAAATTTCTCAGATTCTTACACATGGATGGATGGGCCTGAAGTGCCCTGCCTAACCCTACTCAATCCATCCTTATCACTCTAGCAGAGCCTCAGGTCACTCTTGATGTGAGGAAGGAAGGAGAGTCAAATTCCTTATGAACACTGGAACTGCCTGCTCTGTTCTGACTTGGCTGGCTGGCCACATCTCCAACTATGGCTGTATTGTGATGAGAGTTAATGGACAGACAAAGCTAAAGTGATTCATATTTCCTTTTATCTAATATTATTGCTCATTCATTTTTGTATATGTCAGAATGACTGGGCCCCACTTCAAAAGGAAGAGACTTACTAAATAAAATGGGAACCAGTATTTTCTTAGAACAAGGTGAGATTCAACAGATGACAAACTGGAGCAGGGAATACACCTATTGGTGACCTCAAACAGCCTGCCTGCTGATCCCTAAGGTGTTTCCAAGGACTTAAACAGGTAGACTTGGGGGATTGAGATATTTCTGTGCCAGGAAGGGTGAAATGTGTTTCCCTGATTGAAGATTAGAGGGACAGAGAGAAGATGGTGGAGTAGAAAGACATGAGATCACCTCTTCTTATGAAGACACAAAACCACAACTAACTGCTTAAAAAACATTGGCAAAAAATATTAAGCCTATCAAAAAAAATATCCTCTATCCAAAGACAAGTCTTAATATATCAAATCCTTTAGCCACAAACTGGAAGTAGGAAAAACCACTAGGCCATTCAGGTATGACCTAATCAAATGCCTTATGATCATACAGTAGAAGTGACAAGTAGATTTAAGGGATTAGATCTGGTAGACAGAGAGCCTGAAGAACTGTGGATGGAGGTCCGTAAGGCAGTGACCAAATCCTTCCCCAAGAAAAAGAAATTCAATGAGGAAAAGTGGTTGTCTGAGGAGGCCTTACAAATAGTTGAGAAAAGAGAAGTGAAAGGCAAAGGAGAGAAGGAAAGATATACCCATCTGAATGCAGAGTTCCAAAGGATAGTAAGGAAAGATAAGAAAGCCTTAAGTGAACAATGCAAAGAAATAGAAGAAACCAATAGAATGGGAAAGACTAGAGATCTCTTCAGGAAAATCAGAGATACCAGGGGAACATTTCATGCAAAGATATGCACAATAAAGGACAGAAATGGCATGGGCCTAACAGAAGTAGAAGATATTAAGAAGAGGTGGCAAGAATACACAGACAAACTGTACAAAAAAGGTCTTCATGACCCAGATAACCACAATGGTGTGATCACTCACCTAGAATCAGTATTCCTGGCTTGTGAAGTCAAGTGGACCTTCAGTTCAGTTCAGTTGCTCAGTTGTGTCCGACTCTTGCAACCCCGTGAATTGCAGCACACCAGGCCTCCCAGTCCATCACCAACTCCTGGAGTTCACCCAAACCCATGTCCATCGAGTCAGTGAGGCCATCCAGCCATCTCATCCTCTGTTGTCCCCTTCTCCTCCTGCCCCCACTCCCTCCCAGCATCAGAGTCTCTTAGGAACCACTACTACAAACAAAGCTAGTGGAGGTGATAGAATTCCAGGTGAGCTATTTCAAGTCCTAAAGGATGATGCTGTTAAAGTGTCACATTCTATATGCTAGCATATCTGGAAAACTCATCGGTGGCCACAGGACTGGAAAAGGTCAGTTTTCATTCCAATCCTAAAGAAGGGCAATGCCAAAGAAGGTGCAAATGACCTCACAGTTGTGCTTGTTTCACATACTCAGTTCAGTTCAGTTCAGTTCAGTAGCTCAGTCGTGTCTGACTCTTTGCGACCCCATGAATCGCCGCATGCCAGGCCTCCCTGTCCATCACCAACTCCCAGAGTTCACTCAGACTCAGGTCCATCGAGTCAGTGATGCCATCCAGCCATCTCATCCTCTGTCGTCCCCTTCTCCTCCTGCCCCCAATCCCTCCCAGCATCAAAGTCTTTTCCAATGAGTCAACTCTTCGCATGAGGTGGCCAAAGTAATGGAGCTTCAGCTTCAGCATCATTCCTTCCAAAGTAATCCCAGGGCTGATCTCCTTCCGAATGGACTGGTTGGGTCTCCTTGCAGTCCAAGGGACTCTCAAGAGTCTTCTCCAACACCGCAGTTCAAAAGCATCAATTCTTTAGCGCTCAGCCTTCTTCACAGTCCAACTCTCGCATCCATACATGACCACAGGAAAAACCATAGCCTTGACTAGATGGACCTCTGCTTTAGTAACATCTGCTTTTGAATATGCTATCTAGGTCGGTCATAACTTTTCTTCCAAGGAGTAAGCGTCTTTTGATTTCATGGCTGCAGTCACCATCTGTGAGGTAATTCTCAAAATCCTTCAAGCTATGCTTCAGCAGTATGTGAACCAAGAAATTCCAGATGTTCAAGCTGGCTTTAGAAAAGGCAGAGGAACCAGGTATAACAATGCCAACATCCAGGACCAGATGGCTTCACAGGCAAAGTCTATCAAATATTTAGAGAAGCATTAGTACCTATCCTTCTGAAACTATTCCAAAAATTGCAGAGGAAGGAACACTCCCAAACTCATTCTATGAGGCCACTATCACCTTAGTACCAAAACCAGACAAAGATACCACAGAAAAAGAAAATACCAGGTCAATAATATCACTTATGAACACAGAACAAAAATACTCAACAAAATACTAGCAAATCAAATTTAACAATACACTTAAGGGATCAAATACCATGACCAAGTGAAACTTATCCCAATATCTCTGCTATTTTTCAATATCTGCAAATCAATCAATGTGATACAGCACAACAAATTGAAGAATAAAAACTATATAATCATCTCCATAGATGCAGAAAAAACTTTTGACAAAATCCAGTACCCATTTATGATAAAAACTTTCCAGAAAAGTAACACACCTCAACATGAAAGTGAAAGTGCAAGTCACTCAGTTGTGTCCGACTCTTTGTGACTCCATGGACTATACTGTCCATCAAATTCTCCAGGACAAAATACTGGAGTAGGTAGCAGTTCCCATCTCCAAGTGATCTTCCCAACCCAGAGATAGAACCAAGGTCTACCACATTCCAGGTAGATTCTTTATGAGAGCCACAACGGAAGCTCAAGAATACTGGAGTGGGTGGCCTATCCTTTTTCTAGCAGATCTTCCTGACCCAGGAATCAAACTGGGGTCTCCTGCATTGCAGGTGGATTCTTTACCAACTGAGTTATCAGGGAAGCCCTTTACCTCAACATAGTAAAACTCATATAAGACAAACCTACAACTAACATCATACTCAATGGGGAAAAACTGAAAACATTTCTTTTAAGGGGTACAACAAAATGCCCATTCCCTGGTCATAACAATTATAGAAGAAAAAGACCATAACTCCAAATCGGACAAGAAGAAGTAAAACTGTCACTGTCTTCAGAAAACATGATTCTTTACATAAAAAAATCCTAAAGATGCTATCAGAAAACTACTAGAGTTCATCAATTAATTAGGTAGACACACAACACAACATTGACACACAGAAATCTCTTGCATTCCTATACACTAACAAGGAAAGATCATAAAGAGAAATTAAAGAAACAATCCCATTTACCGTCACATCAAAAAGAACAAATTACCTAGGAGTAAACCTACCTAAGGAAGCAAAAGACCCATAGTCATAAAACTATAACATACTGATAGAAGAAATAAAAAGTGACACAAACAAATGAAAAGATACACCATGTCCTTGGACTGGAAGAATAAATATTGTTAAAATGACTATACTACTCAAAGCTGTCTACAGAATGAATGCAATCCCTGTGAAATTACTAAATGCGCTTCTTCACAGTAGAATTAAAAAACTTTACAATTTGTGTGGAAACACAAAAGACCCTGAGAAGCTAAAGCAATTTTTTCTTGGGGAAAAAATTGGAGCTGGAGGAATCAGTCTTCTTGACTTCAGACTATATTACAAAGCTACATTCATCAAGAGAGTATGGTGCTCACACAAAAACAGAATTATGGATCAATGGAACAAGATAGGAAGTCCAGAGATAAACTCATGCACCTGGGGTCACCTAATGTGTGACAAAGGAGGTAAAAATACACAATGGAGAAAACACCATCTCTTCAATAAGTGCTGCTGGGGAACTGGAGAGCTACATGTAAAAAATGAAATTAGAATACTCCTTAACACTATACATGAAACTAAACTCACAATGGATTGAACCTAAATGGAAGGCCAGACACTAAAACTTTAGAGGAAAGCATAGAATACACTTTGACATAAACTGCAGCAAGATCTTTTTAAATCCATCCCCTGGAGTGATGAAAATACAAACAAAAATAAACAACTAGGACCTAACAACAGCCCTCAGAATAGGAGAAAATATTTTCAAATGAAGCAACTGACAAGGGATTAATATAAAAATATACAAACAGCTTATGTAGCCCACTATAGAAAAATATCAAAAAATGAGCAAAAGGTCCAAAGAGATATTTTTCCAAAGATGCCCTACAGATGGCCAAAAAAGTACATGAAAAGATGCTCAATATCACTATTTATTAGACAAATGCAAATCAAAACAACAAAGTATCTCCTCACATCCATCAGAAAGGCCATCATCAAAAAAATCTAAAAATGATAAATACTGGAGAAGATGTGAAGAAAAGGGAACCCTCCTATACAGCTGGTGGGAAATAAATTGGTAAAGCTACTATAAAGAAGAGTTTGGAGATTCATTAAGACACAAAATACAGAACTACCATATGATCCAGCAATCCCATGCCTGCACATTTATCCAGTCACTAGTGAAGTCCCTCAGTCATGTCCGACTCTTTGCGACCCCGTGGACTGTAGCATACCAAGCTCCTCTGTCCATGGGATTTTCCGAGCAATAGTACTGGAGTGGCTTGCCATTTCCTTCTCCAACATATATGCAGAGAGAACTATAATTCAAAAAGACACATGCACTCCAATGTTCATTGCAGCACTATTTACATTTAGTCAGGACATGGAAGCAACCTAAACGTTCATCAATAGAAAAATGGAAAAAGAAGGTGTGGTATATGTATACAATAGAATATTACTCAGTCATAAAAAGAAAGAAATAATGCTATTTGCAGCAACATGAATGAACGTAGAGATGGTCATACTGAGTGAAATATGTCAGACAGAAGGACAAATATATGGTATCACTTAAAAATGGTAAAAATGGGCTTATCTAAAACAGAAATAGAGTTACAGATGTAGAAAACAAATATATAATTACCAGCATACAAGAGGTAGAAGGGATAAACTGGGAGGTTGGAATTGACACATACCGACTACTATATACAAAATAGATAACTAATAAGGACCTACTGTGTAGCACAGGGAAGTCTATTCAGTACTCTGTAATGGTCTATATGGGTAAAGAATCTTAAAAAAAAAATTGGATACATATATAACTGATTCATTTGGCTGTACACTTGAGAGTAACAACATTGTAAAACAACTATACTTCAATAAAATTTTTTAAAAGTTAAAATAATATGGGCCAAGAAAAGGTAAAAAATATACTAACAACAGGTAGTGTGTGTTAGTCACTCAGTCATGTCTGACTTTGTGACCCCATGGATTGTAGCCCACCAGGCTCCTCTGTACATGGAATTCTCCAGGCAAGAACACTGGAGTGGGTTGCCATTTCCTCCTCCAGGGGATCTTCCCGACCCAGGGACTGAACCCAGCTTTCCAGCATTGCAAGCAGACTCTTTACCGACTAAGTCACCAGGGAAGAGAAGTTGAAGAAACAATCCCATTTACCATCACATCAAGAAGAACAAAATAGGGCTGTGTCTGCCTGTTGTGGTCAAGGCAGCTCCAGGCTCCATTATGGTAAGACGAGTGGAGGAGCTTGGAGACCTGGCTCAGGCCCACATACAATAACTTAGCAAAGCTGCTGGCAAAGATAATCACTTTTTAATTCTGGCTTCTGCACTTCTAGAAAAACTGAAACTTTTGTGTGAAGAAGACAAAGAATTTTCAAATCCATTAAATCAACAACTTTACAAACAGGCTATTTGGACATATTTTGTGGAGAACAAGCTAGTAGATGAAGATTTTCCTGAAGATACTGCAAAAAAAGAGTTGATCAATTTTCTTTCAGAACCAGCAATTTTAAAGAAAATTATGTACATCCAAAACACTGATTTCCCTGGGGATGAACTCCTGGAATGTATCCCTTGGAGATGAGGAGCTCTACTCTACATTTATTGTCATTCTCTGACAGAGAGGAGAGAATGACTCAGAAGAAAATCCAACTTGCTTAAAAAGTACCTCGTTGATGGAATCAGACTTGCTACAGATGTTGACCTTTCAGTGTCCCATCCAGTTAAATTAAGGTGTTTTTCCAAGACCTGCTGCTGCTCTTGCTAAGTCACTTCAGTCGTGTCTGACTCTGTGTGACCCCATAGACGGCAGATCACCAGGCTCCCCTGTCCCCGGGATTCTCCAGGCAAGAACACTGGAGTGGGTTGCCATTTCCTTCTCCAATGCATGAAAGTGAAAAGTGAAAGTGAAGTCGCTCAGTCATGTCTGACTCTTCGTGACCCCATGGACCGCAGCCTACCAGGCTCCTCTGTCCATGGAATTTTCCAGGCAAGAGTACTGGAGTGGGGTGCCATCACCTTCTCCGTCCAAGACCTAAACACAGCTAATTAACTGAGTGAAGGAATATTTAGTGACATTCATTTTCTGGCTATGTTGTACAGTGGAGAAATGTGTTACTGGGCATTGAAGAATTGCGTAGATCAACAGCCTGAAAATCATGAAATTATTAAATGCCATCACCTTGTTTCTCAGGAGGCAGGTCAGGTGGTAGGTGTGGTATTCCCATCTCTAAGAATTTTCCACAGTTTGTTGTGATCCACACAGTCAAAAGCTTTGGCACAGTCAATAAAGCAGAAGTAGATGTTTTTCTGGAATTCTCTTGCTTTTTCAATGATCCAACATATACTGGCAATTTGATCTCTGGTTTCTCAGCCTTTTCTAAATCCAGCTTGAACATCTGGAAGTTCATGGATCATGTATGGGTGAACCCTGGCTTTTTTGAGCATTACTTTACTAGTGTGTGAGATGATTGCAATTGTGTGGGAGTTTGAACATTCTTTGGCATTGCCTTTCTTTGGGATTGGAATGAAAACTGGCTTTATCCAGTCCTGTGCTGGAGAAGACTCTTGAGAGTCCCTTGGACCGCAAGGAGATCCAACCAGTCCATTCTGAAGGAGATTGGCCCTGGGATTTCTTTGGAAGGAATGATGCTGAAGCTGAAGCTCCAGTAGTTTGGCCACCTCATGCGAAGAGTTGACTCATTGGAAAAGACTCTGATGCTGGGAGGGATTGAGGGCAGGAGGAGAAGGGGACGACCAAGGATGAGATGGCTGGATGGCATCACTGACTCGATGGGCATGAGTCTGAGTGAACTCTGGGAGTTGGTGATGGACAGGGAGGCCTGGCATGCTGCGATTCATGGGGTCACAAAGAGTCGGACACGACTGAGCGACTTAACTGAATTGAACTGAACTGTGGCTACTGCTGAGTTTTCTAAATGTGCTGGCATACTGAGTGCAGCATTTTCACAGCCTCAGAAATCTGTATGCAGGTCAGGAAGCAACAGTTAGAACTGGACATGGAATAACAGACTGGTTCCAAATCGAGAAAAGAGTGTGTCACTGTCACCTTGCTTATTTAACTTGTATGCAGAGTACATCATGAGAAACACTGGGCTGGAAGAAGCACAAGCTGGAATCAAGATTGCTGGGAGAAATATCAATAAACTCAGATATGCAGATGATACCACCCTTATGGCAGAAAGTGAAGAAGAACCAAAGACCCTTTTGATGAAAGTGAAAGAGGAGATTGAAAAGTTGGCTTAAAACTCAACATTCAGAAAACTAAGATCATGGCATTTGGTCTCATCACTTCATGGCAAATAGATGGGGAAGCAATGGAAACAGTTACAGACTTTATTTTGGGGGGCTCTAAAAACACTGCAGATGGTGACTGAAGCCATGTAATTAAAAGATGCTTACTCCTTGGAAGAAAAGTTATGACCAACCTAGACAGCTTATTAAAAAATAGACACATTACTTTGCCATAAAATATATGTCTAGTGAAAGCTATGGTTTTTCCAGTAGTCACATATGGATGTGAGAGTTGGACTTAAGGCTGAGCACCGAAGAATTGATGCTTTTGAACTGTGGTGTTGGAGAAGACTCTTGAGAGTCCCTTGGACTGCAAGGAGATCCAACCAGTCCATCCTAAAGGTAATCAGTTCTGAATATTCATTGCAAGGACTGATACTAAAGCTGAAACTCCAATTCTTTGGTCACCTGATGCAAAGAACTGACTCATTTGAAAAGACCCTGATGCTGGGAAAGATTGAAGGCAGGACAAGGTGGCAACAGAGGATGAGATGGTTGGATAGCATCACTGACTCAATGGACATGAGTTTGAATAAACTTCAGGAGCTGGTGATGGACAGGGAGGCCTGGCATGCTACAATCCATGGGGTCACAAACAGTTGGACATGACTGAGCAACTGAACTTAACTAAACCGTTTTTTATTATATATCCTTAAACTTGTGAAGGAGTGCTTCTTTAATTAAAAAAAAATTGCATTTATATTATTCTAACTCAGTTTGAACTATAACTACTAATAAGGAAGAATCCATTTTATCTCTATAAAGATTTCTTCTATTACTTCATATTTTTCTTATTTTGGTACAATACACATAACATAGAATTGAACATTTTAACTGTTTTTAGATTCGTTCTTTAGTTTCCTTATCTTGAAGTTTGCTGTGCTTCAGAGATTAAAATTATGTCACCTCTTTGCTTTGGATATATGCTATGGATATATTTAAAAATTGGTAAATAGAAAAATCATGACTCAAATCCAGAATACTATTTCCACAATAAGATAAATAATGAAAGATTTCACAAACGAATTTTCATTTGTTTCACCACATACTACTAATTGCATTTAAAAATTTTAGTCTGTTAGGCATTTTATAAAAATTTTACAATGATTTTCATATTTTGTTTAAAGGAATATGCATGGTTTACTAAACGAATAATGAATATAAAACCAAGTTAGGTTTGTGTGTCACTAGTCATATCTTCAGGGCACATCTTTTCATACATTTTGAAATTTTAACATTTTTTTGTCTTTAATTGTAGGGGTGAGTCTTAAAGTTCAAAAGCCTAACTTGGCATCCTGCTGACAGTCTTTCTGTCTATCCCAGTTCCTACTGTCATCTTGGGATGACCTGTATGATGGCTTGCCAATACCCTTGAGCTGTTTTGACTGGCTTCATCACATTCCAGGAACTTAACTATCATGGCCACACCACAGATATCACCATCCTAAGTTTCTCTTTTTGTAATCTTAAATTTCAAAAACTAATGAGATTCTCATCTTTCCAGCTTTTCACTTTCTCACCTAATTTTTCTCTCTCTTCTCTCTTTAGCTTCTTCATTTCCTTCTCTTGCTGCCCATTTTTCTCCTTACCATCACCAGCTTTCAGATTTTCTTCCCTCTCCGTCCAGCCTTGGCCTTAAGTGACACCATATAAATTGCTCTCTGCAGCCCTTTCAAATTTACCTTCCCCTTGTCCTTCAACCTAATCATTATCATTCCCTCTTCCTTTCTGGAATGCTGAGTTCCACATGAAGTTACCATAGCTCCTCAACCTGGAGTCACTCTAAGTATCTTGCCTTCAACTTTAGAAGAGCCTTCAGTGTAAGTAAAGCCTTTCATCCGTTGCTAGCATGGCCCCTGTCCCTTTTCCACTATGGCTAACCTAGACCTCTGATCTGCCTCTTCACTTTTCTCTGGCCCTTTGTTCCTTTTCCTATTACACGGCCCTTAGTCCTGTCTTACAGAAAATAGACTATAGGAGATCAGTGCCTGTGTCCCCACTTTGCTCTACTCACTTTCCCTCTTTTTAGAGGAAAAGAGGTCCCCTGTTTCTTACGGAAGACTACTTTTCCTCTGTGCTGTTTTTCTCTTTTTTCCTGTAGCTTCTCTTTCTTTCAGCCAGTACCCTGTAGGTATTGTTCTTTCCCAGAGTACTATCCTTTGTCTCTTTTTCATCCCTCTTCTCCCCTTTTCCCTTCTTTGCTTTCTCCTTTTCTTGTTTTTCACTTACTCTAAATACAGTTGACCCTTGAAAAACACAGGCTTGAACTACGTGAGTCTACTTAAACATTATTTTTTTCAATAGTAAATACTACAGCACTACACGATCAGGGGTTGGTTGCATCTGAAGGAATCACAGATATGGAGGGTTACACTCAGATTTCTGACTGCCAGGAGGGTTGCACCCCTAACCCCCAGCTTGTCAAGGGTTGACTGTACTTTTCAGTCAGTTCAGTTGCTCAGTCGTGTCCGACTCTTTGTGACCCCATGAATCACAGCATACCAGGCCTCCCTGTCCATCACCAACTCCCTGAGTTCACCCAGACTCACGTCCCTCGAGTCGGTGATGCCATCCAGCCATCTCATCCTCTGTCATCCCCTTCTCCTCCTGCCCTCAATCCNGAATTCTAGCTTTGGCCTTTTTGCACTCCACTGTATCCGTGGTTTCAAAAGTGAACTACCCTTTACTTGTGGGGTGGTCACATACTTGAGAAGCTACAGTTTATCACAGTATATATTTAGCATATGTGGACATGTGACAATAAGATAAAAACTGTGACCCCCCCCCCCCCATTATGACTCTTGATACAATAGGGATAACAACTATTACAGCAACTCCAAGAAACAGGTTGAACAAGATCTCATATTTGTGTCAGGGAAGATGGTGCTGGTGCATAGGACTCTCTAGAAATAAGAGAGTCTACATGGAGAAAACCTTTATGTACTGGACATTCAGTGGTTCAGCTACCTTCCTCTTCTTTGAAGAGGCTGGGTTACTGGGCTGGTAGCATAAACTGGCATCATCTCCCGTCATGGCAAACACAGACCTCCCATTTTAGGGGTAAAGAGTAGGAGAACTTACTTGAGTTAGTAGGAGAACTTACTTGAGCTAGTGTTTGTTTCTAGGAGTTATTCAAGAATCTTCCTTGTCTCTCTTCTGTGAAGAATGACAAACACCTCTGCTTATATTATAATAATGAGAACTCTGTTTCTTCCTCTCTAGATATGTTTTATCAGGTACTGGCACATCTCATCTCAATGGAATTGAAAATCTTTATATTTGTGTGGCTTAGGGGAAATAGGTCATCTTATTTGCTTTGATTTGAGTATTAGTCTATTGCAAATGAACCAAAAAAAAAAAAAAAAAGTGTTCCACGTGTTCCATGTCAGTTCATTCCCATTATCAGTGTAGTACATAGTGGTGTGGGACCAAAGGTCAAGTTATAATTAGCATACTATTTCAATTCCTCCACTTCTTGGTATGTATTTCTCTGCTGGAGACAGCCAGGACCAAGTCAAGACCTAGGGTAATGTCAATTTCCTGGTCAAAAGCCTGGTGACATCTTGTAAATATCATATGAAATGAATTCACATACTTGTAAAGCTTTATTATAAGGTACAGACAAGGAACCAATCTCTGTATTGGGACAAAAATCATAGACCGTTGAAAAATATTTCCATAAGCAATAAGAGAAGTTTGAATATCTTCAACTTATTTATTAAAGTTCAGAAGGACATTTGATGAGATCAAATAGCTTTAAAGGATAGTCATGAAAAGTATAATAAAGGTTATTGTAGAGGAAAATGTGATTGACAATTTCTGCTTTAAAAGTGCACTTGGAGGGAGTAAATATAAGACAGGGTAATAGAAAAGCCCATTTTGTGAAATGGAGGATAAAGTTAAGAAATTGATGAATTATAAAGGCAAAACATAGAAAACAGGGAATAGATCTCAGATGCCCAATGTAGTCTCATTTAATTAATCTTTTTACATATTTGTTGATTATTATAATTTTATATAAAGCACTATCTTGATTGTTTGGGACCTAACACTTAGCATAGCAGATACTGTCCTTTTTCGAGAAGAGGCTAAAGTCAAGCAAATGAAACAGAAAATTGAGTAATTATGGTAAAGTGTGATAAATTGTCTGATCAGGTAAGTATAGATTGCTAAGAGAGTGAATAATGTTTATATGAGAGTACTCTTAATAGGATCACAGAGTCTTCTTAGAGAAAATGACATTAAAAATGAGATCTGAAGTATGATAGTAGGTAAAGAAAGAAATGATATGTGGAATTTCAGAGAAAATACCATGTATAATGCTCCATTAGGTCCATATAGAGGAGAGAACAGGCTTCCCTGGTGGCTCAGATGGTAAGCAATCCATCTGTAATGCAGGAGACCTGGGTTCAATCCCTGGATTGGGAAGATCCCCCAGAGAAGGGAATGGTTACCCACTCCAATATTCTTGCCCAGAGAATTCCATGGCCAGAGGAGCCTGACAGTCTACAGTTCATGGGGTTTCAAAGAGTCAGATACAGCTGAGAGCCTAACACACTTCACACACAAAGGAGAGAACAGGGCTTCCCAGGTGGCTCAGTGGTAAAGAATCTGCCTGCCAAGCCAAATACATGGGTTTGATCCCTGGGCTGGGAAGATTTGCTAGAGGAGGAATGGCAACTCACTCCAGTATTCTTGCCTGGAAAATCCTGTGGACAGAGGAGCCTGGTGGGCTGCAGTCCATGGGGTCACAAAAGAGTCAGACACAACTTAGTGACTAAACAATAACAACAAGAGGAGAGAACACGGTACATTCAAAGAAATGAAAACTTTCTGGTTTTGGTTGAACAGATGGTCCATTTCTTTCTGTTGTTTAATCACTGGGTTAAGCTTAATTAGGTGAGATACTGGCAAACTCTGACTCAAGCCAAAAATTAAGAGGCAGTAGCAGGGAGACCTGCTACCTGTCTAGAGACCTGCATTTCTTACTGTGACTGCACAAAAATTGAGTGCACACAGACAGTAGGAAATTATTACATTTCCTAGGACTTTGATGCGTTCTAGTAGTTTATGGCAGTTTCTTACTTTTGATCATAGATGTCGTGTTCTTGGATCTGTGACCATCCATTACTTTCATTAGAGTGCATTGAAAGCAAATATCTTCCAAAATTAATTTTAATTAATTTTTCTGTGAGATAGCTCTGCATCAAATGCATCTTTTATTTATCCTGAACCTTGAATACTGTATCTCCCATTTTTTAATCTACCAAGCACTATAATCTTCACTATAACCCTGTAAAGTTGGTGCTATTTTTAAAATTTTAAACATTTATTACTTAGCCAATGAGAAAACTAAGACACAGGGAGCCTGAGTTACTGGCCAAAGTCTTCAGAGGTAGAATAGTGGGGATAGTTTTCAGATACATTTATTCCAAGTGCAGAGCTACCTTCTTAATCACTATATTTAAAAAAAAACTATAGATAATTTTTTTAAGTAATATCACTGCTGATTTAAGAAATGTGAAGGAATGAGAAAAACAGACAAGATAAAGGAAATTAGGAAGAAAGAAGAAAATAGAAAATTAATCTGAGCTGAAACAAGAAGTTTATTTCACCAAATGCCACCATATACTCCCTATAATGAAATATGTGTATTGATGAGACTATGCAGCTCTTTTTTAAGCATCTAGGCCAAAATTTTATATCTTAAAAAGAAGTAGATTGATGTTTTTTTCCTATAATTTGAAATTTTTTTCTAAATTTATTGAGATGATTCTTTCACATTTTCATGTAAAATATGATCTCAGAGTTTCGTACATAGAAAATATATGAATCTTGTGTGAGATACAACACAGAAGAAATTGTACCATTAATATGCTCTTCATGAAAATGCCTCTGGATAAAGATTGCAAACTCGTAAAGTGAGCTCTAACTAGATGGAGTTTAAAGTCCTTATAGTGAGTGGTAGAAGTCTTCTGCACAAGAAGCATTAAAAGGCAGCCAGGGTGACTAGAACCCGGAGAGGAGATGGTATGGCAAGAAATAGACCTGAAGAAGCAGAATGATGAATTAGATCAGACAGGGTTTCATAAGCCAACTTAAGTCATTTAGTCTTAGTAAGAATAATGAGAAGCCATTAGAAAACATTAAGAAAAATCACATTTAGGTTTCAAAATAATCTTTGTTTCTAGTGTGGAGAATGGCAGCGAAGCTGCTGAAAAATGAGTATACAGAAGTGAAGTTGTTCTGGGATAATTCTAGTGTTTCTAATATCACCCTTTTTATTTACTGTTATTCATAGTAACCTATGTAATGCGAAAATAGAAATATTTTAAAAATTAAAATTATATCTGAATGTTATAATAATATTCTCAGTTTTTAATAATCATATGACTATCTTCTGGGTAAATCCAACAAATGAACTGAAACATTATTATCACAAACTAAAGTTCAGTAAGATAATAGGTTCTGGCATAGAATCATGGCATCTGGTCCCATCATTTCATGGGAAATAGATGGGGAAACAGTGGAAACAGTGTCAGACTTTATTTTTCTGGGCTCCAAA
>SJYA01002636.1:224640-252877 GCA_006410615.1 Neotragus moschatus
TATGACTAACATAGATAGCATATTGAAAAGCAGAGACATTACTTTGCCAATAAAAGTCCGTCTGGTCAAGGCTATGATTTTTCCAGTAGTCATGTATGGATGCGAGAGTTGGACTGTGAAGAAAGCTGAGTGCCGAAGAATTGATGCTTTTGAAGTGTGGTGTTGGAGAAGACTCTTGAGAGTCCCTTGGACTGCAAGGAGATCCAACCAGTCAATTCTGAAGATCGGCCCTGGGATTTCTTTGGAAGGAATGATGCCAAAGCTGAAACTCCAGTACTTTGGCCACCTCATGTGAAGAGTTGACTCATTGGAAAAGACTCTGATGCTGGGAGGGATTGGGGGCAGGAGGAGAAGGGGACGACAGGGGATGAGATGGCTGGATGGCATCACTGACTCAATGGGCGTGAGTCTGAGTGAATTCTGGGAGTTGGTGATGGACAGGGAGGCCTGGCATGCTGCAATTCATGGGGTCGCAAAGAGTCGGACACAACTGAGCGAGTGAAATGAACTGAACTGAACTAAAGATCATAGGTTAGAAGTATACATAGTTTCTTAATAGTGTGAACTAACCAAAGCTTCTTGACCTAACATCTGTCGTAAAAATATATCCCAGATTAAACATGAGTTAAGAGAAAAAATTAAAGTTGGTAGAAAATGTACATGCCAATATTTCTCAAACATTCTATTTGAAATGCTTTTTTCTTGTACTAAACTCAAGGTAGAAACTATGACTGAAGTGAAGTGGTAGTCACATAGTTATGTCCGACTGTTTGCGACCCCATCGACTGTAGCCTGCCAGGCTCCTCTGTGCATGGGATTCTCCAGACAAGAGTATTGGCGTGGGTTGTCATTTCCTTCTCCAGGGTCTTCCCAACTCAAGGATTGAATCCAGGTCTCCTGCATTCCAGGCAGATTCTTTACCATCTGAGCCACCAGGGAAGCCAGAGAAACTATATAGGAATGTAATTGATAACAAAACAATGCTGCTGCTGTTGCTGCTAAGTCGCTTCAGTCATGTCCGACTCTGTGCGACCACATAGATGGCAGCCCACCAGGCGCCCCTGTCCCTGGAATTCTCCAGGCAAGAACACTGGAGTGGATAACAAAACAATACAATATGCATAAAATAAAACAAAGGAAATATCACCATTGCTAAAGAAAAGTTTTGAGTCATCTGCATTAAGGTGCTCAGGCAATCTGTGAGAAATTATGAAGCTGTGAAGAAAAGGAAGGCATTCTCTGAATGAGCCTGTGAATTTATGTACAGGAACATAATAAACAAGAGCCGCTGACTATGGAGACAGAAAATGCAGTTCAACAGGGGAGGGGAGAAACAGTATCATGGAATGCACAAAGTTACGAATTTCAGTGGTAAAATGTGTTCAAATGATTTGAAGGCTATTTTAAGAACTTGAAAAAAATGAGAACTAGTTGTTGAATGGTCATATGTTGAGGGGTCATGATCACATGTAATTACATGGTTTATTTGGAGATGTTTAAACTAAGTAAAATAGATCATTAATTGTAGACACATCTCGGAGATATTGTGGCTTTGTTTCCAGAACACAGAGATAAGGTAAATATTAAAATAAAGTGGGTGACACATATTTTGATTTTGCAGTGCACATAAAAGTTATGCTTATGCTATACTGCAATTGAGTATAAGTCCTCCAATAGCATTATGTCTAAAATAATGCACTTAACCTTGATTAAAAATAATTTTTTGCTAAAAGTGCTAAACTTCATCTGAGCCTTCAGTGAATCCTAATCTTTTTTGTTTGTGGAAGTTCTTGCCTCCGAGTAGATGGCTGCTGACTGACTGATCAGGGTGGATGTTGCTGAAGGTTGGGGTGACTATGGCAATTTCTTAAGATAAGACAACAATGAAGGTTGCAGCATTGATTGATTCTTTGTTTCACAAATGATTTCTCTGTAGTACCCAATGTTGCTTGATGGTATTTCACCCACAGGAGAACTCTCAAAATTGAAGTCAATCCTCTCAAACTCTGTTGCTGCTTTAATAGCTAAGTATATGCAATGTTCCAAATCCTTTGTTGTTGATTCAACAATTTTCACAGCATCTTAACCAGGAGTAGATTCTATCTCAAGAAACCGCTTTCTTTGCTGATCCATAAGAAGCAACTCCTCATCTGTTAAATGTTTATCATAGATTATAGCAATTTGGTCACATCTTCAGGCTCCACTTCCAGTTCTCTTCCCATTTCTACCACATCTGCATTGACTTCCTCCACTGAAGTCTTGAACTCCTCACATCATCCATACGGAGTGGAATCATTGCCTTCCAAACTCCTGTTAGTGTTGATATTTTGACCTCTTCCCCTGAGTCACGGATTTTCTTAATGGCATCTAGAATGACAAATCCTTTCCAGGTTTTCAATTTACTTTGCCCAGATCCATCAAAAGAATTGGTTGCTATGGCAGCTGTATTGTTATGAAATGTAATTCTTAAACAATATGACTCGAAAGTCTAAATAACTCCTTGTTCCGTGCTGCTGAATTCATGCTGTGTTAGCAGATGTGGAAACAATATTAATCTCATTGTCCATCTCCACCAGCATTTTTCGGTGACCAGGTGCGTTAGCACTGAGCAGTACCAGTTTGCATTTTTTTTTTTTTTAGCTGCAGGTGAAACAGTGGGCTTAAAATAGCAGATAAACCATGTTGTAAGCAGGTGTGCTATTGTCTAGACTATATTATTCCATTTACAGAGCATAGGCAGAGGAGATTTAACATAACTCTTAAGGGTCCAGAATGGTCAGTGAGCAGTGGCTTCAACTTAAAGCCACCAGTGCATCGGTCTCCAGCGAGAGACCTGTCTTTTGAAGCTCTAAAGCCAGTCACCAATTTCTCTTCTCTACCTATCCAAGTCTTCTATTGCAGATTCTTCCAAAAGAAAGCTGTTGTATCTCCATTGAAAATCTTTTGTTTAGTGTAGCCACCTTTATTAGTGATCTTAGCTGGATCTTCTGAGTAACTTGCTGCAGCTTCAATGTCAGCATTTATGATTTTATGTCATGGAGAGGGCTTCTTCCCTTAAACCTCATGAACCAATCTCTACCGGCTCCATACTTTTCTTCAGCTTCCTCACCTCTCTCATTCTTCACAGAATTGAAGGGAGTTTGGTTAGGGTCTTGCTCTGAATTAGGCTTTGACATAAGGGAGTGCTGTGGCTGGTTTGTTCTTCTATCCAGACCCCTAAAACTGTCTCCATTTCACCTATAAGGCTGTTTCTTATTCTTGTGTTCACTGGAGTAGTACCTTTAAGTTACTTCAAGAACTGTTCCTTTGCATTCACAACTTGACCATTTGGCACAAGGCTTAGCTTTTGATCTGTCTCGGCTTTTGACATGACTTCCTCACTAAGTTTAGTCATTTATCGCTTTTGATTTTAAGTGACTCTTTTTTTCACTTAAACACCCAGAGGCTTTTGAGGCTTATTAATTGGCCTACTTTCAATACTGTTGTGTCTCAGGGAACGGAAGAACCAGAGGAGAGGGAGAGAGAAAGAGGAACAGCTGATCGGTCGTAGAGTCACAATACATGTAATAGTTAGCCATTATTTATTATCTTATATGGGCACAATTCATAGTGCCTCCGAACAAATACAATAGTAACATCAAAAGTCACTGATCAAAGATCACCATAACAGGTATAGTAGTAATGAAAAAGTTTGAAATGTTGGGAGAATTACCAAAATGTGATACACAGACATGGAATGAGCAAACGCTATTGGAAAAGTGTCACTGACAGTCTTGCTTGGCACACAGTTGCCACAAAGCTTCAGTTTGTAAAAAATGCAATATCTGTAAAATGCAATAAAGCAAAGTGCAATAAAATGAGGTATGACTATATATCAATCAACCCAAGTATATATACCGTCAAATTTTATGGCATTTTAAATTCAGTGATGTTTGAGTATCTTTTCACTGACACTTGATAAACCAAATTGAATGACAAGGAAAAACTTTGAATTATGCATGTAATTGCAAAAAGAAAGAACATAATCAAGGCATGTGAATTTTCATTACATTCTTGAATTTATTTATGATAACTTTATCATTAACTTTCTTTTATAAAATGGAGTTCTGTCTGCTTTCATGTCCTCCAAGAGGCACTTTACAAAATAAATAATGGTTGTGAAAGCATATTAAAACATTTATAAGAATTTGATAGGTACAAGTATTCCTAGTATATCCCAAGTTTCTAATTGTTATGAAGCAAGAATGTAATAGATAAGTCTCAATTGTCTTGAATCTGTCAGCAGGAGAATTTTCTAGTTCTTATACTAAAATGCTATATAAAACTTCAATTGGCAGGTAAATTTACAATAATTTAAACAAAAAATGGTTAATTCAGAGTTTGAAGAAATAACCACAGAAGAAAATTAAATTGGCTGTTGTTCCATTCTCCTTCTTTCCTCATGCTCGGCGTAACTTTTCTCACTCTTAACTGCAGAGATAAAGAATATGAAAAATAATGTGTCCATTGTACTTTTTCTTTCTAAATTTGCTTTTCTTTACCTACCTTGGGAAAAGTTAAGGCCACTGATTAGATAGGAGCTTGAATTAGAAAAATAAAACAGGAACAAGCTAGTAATTCTGTTATCAAAGAAATTCTGACCTAATATATATTTTTAAACAAGAACTAGCTAATAATTCTGTTAGCCTCTTTTATTTATCATAGTGTGTTGAGTAGCATCAGATTCTTCACTCTTTGAGAATGAAGTATATTTTCAAATTGTACACACCTCTGCAAATTCCAGATAAGTTCCTAATTTAAATTATTGCTTTCCTTTGTACACTTTGAGAACATGACTACATATCACTATCTGCTCTTTCAAATTGGATCAATAAATAAATAATAGATATTATTATTATCTTCATTTGCAAAAAAAAAAATCCCAAATATTGTAGTTTTGAAAATAGTTACGTTTAAAACTATGACTTTCTTTGCTACTTGAGTTTGTTGTATTGCAGATCCAAATATAACTCGTGCTATTCTTAGAAGATATTTAAAGATTTTGTCAACAGTATGTTTCACTTATCTGAATTGAAGTGAGATTATGTCAGATTTCAGTGAAATGTCTAATTTATATTAGGAAAACTAAACATTAGGTTTGTTATAAAATTTATGGTTTCTAAATCATGCACACAAATGTTAGCAATAAGTGCATTTTAAAACTGTTTTTAATTATAAATTAATGGAAAAAGAGATTGTGTTTGGCCAGACAAAACAACTAGATGACCTATGTAATTATTAATATTTATTCATTAAGGTGATTTTTGTCACATGACTAATTACAATCATTTCAGGCATTAATTTGTGTCTTATCTCATATAAAAATATTTTCATATTTCAGGTTTTGTATTTCTAGAATATATTTTCCACACTCTAGATTATTGTCCAGGCTATTATTTCTAGAGCAAAGTATTTTAAACTACTTATCTTGGTGTTATAGTCATTCTAGTATCTTAATATCGATTGTGTATACAAGATGAAAGAGGTTATTTTCAAGATGTCATTGTTTTAGTGGCCTTGTTCAAACCGCTCAGCAGAAAAAGGCCAATGTGAGTGTCTGTTTACTGCATTATAAATTACTTGTGTCTTGTACATTGGCATTAGAGACAGACTGAAAAATGGATACTCTAAGGTGGAACTTCTTAAAACTGTAAATTTTTTAGGTCCTAGAACATCGCATACCCTAGAGAGACCTTTTTTGACTTAGCATGCAGTTTAAGAACTCTGTTCATAATATTGTAGGGGTTTCTTCTGCCAAATAGTTGTATGAGAAAAGGGAAAATCCTCCTATTTTCTTTATGAAATTCAAATGAGAAATTTGAAGCTAAATTTGAGAAACTATAAAGTATATGCTTAACCTTTAAGCAAAAAAAAAACATATATAATATATATATATCTGTATAAAATCTAAAACAAATCTTTACAACAATTGATGGGCAGCAAAATAGCAAAGTTTCTTTTGCTCTTGATTATGAAATTTGATTAAAGCTGCATTGCAGAAGAGAGATAAGATTATTTTCCTTTTGGGATGTTGATATGTATCTTTGATATGCCTTATATTTTTTATTCTGGCAGTTGATTATCTTTCAGAAAGAGAAGTAGAAAGTATGTTTTCTTGAAGTTTACTAAACGCTATCTCCTCTGGGGAAGGAAGTAGAGTTTAGTGATTCAATTGGATATATTAAAGTTAGCCTTGAGAGAGTTATGAATATGATATTGTCTCAAAAATTGTTTATCTGTGAAGATTCATTTTATAATGTGCTTTACATAAGCCATATTCAGTGCATTATTTCTTGATGGAATCCTTCATGTATCTAGCACTAATTTAAGGGAGACTTTTAATACTGATGGTAAAAAACATAATATGTACTCTAAAATAGTTTATTTGTCTTACCTTATTTGATTTTTCCTTGATTCCTGAAGACAGTTTAAGGAAACACGATTATTGTCCCAATTTCACATGCTGGGAAACGGATCCAAAGACTGTCAAGTTCTAAACCCAAGCTCATTAAACTTTATTGTCATGATTCTCTCTTAGCTATGTAACTGAGATTGGAAACTCTTGCTTTACCCATAGAGTAATTGCATGCTGTGTATTTATTTTTAGATGATGATGGTGAAATGCTCCCCAAACTAAATCCACATCCTGTATCTGTTCATTGTGTTGTTTTGTTGAACCCTAATGTTTCTGAGCTCCCTTAGCATCCACTAAAGTGATTAGAAAATAAAATGTTTTAATAATAAAACAATCCTTATTTGCTCACTGATGTAGAGCTATATCGGAGAAGGAAATGGCCCCCCACTCCAGTCCTCTTGCCTGGAAAATCCCATGGACAGAGGAGCCCGGTGGGCGGCAGTCCATGGGGTCACTAAGAGTCAGACACGACTGAGCGACTTCCCTTTCACTTTTCACTTTCATGCACTGGAGAAGGCAATGGCCCCCCNTCCTCTGGAGGAGGGCATGGCAACACACTCCAGTATTCTTGCCTGGAGAATCCCCATGGACAGAGGAGCATGGCGGACTATAGCCCATGAGGTCACAGAGAGTCAGACACAATTGAGTGACCAAATACAGCACAGCACAGAGACTTGCCTTGGTGCCCATTACCCATTCAGTTACTCTTAGTTGTCTTTTGGCTGGTTGTAAAGCACTCCCTTTAGACTTTTGAGCTACCCACTATCTGTCCGACGAATTCCCTGTCAATTAGTTTAGTCTTTATCAATTTGAGTTGCTATGGTTAAGGAATATTGTCTTGCATTGTTTAACTGCTAAGATTTTTCACTTCTTTCCCCATAAATCATACTTCTCAGTATGATTCTATCATTACAATACTGAAGAAGAGGCAGGAGTGTGAAAGATACAGTGTTAAGGAAGTCTGGGTGAAAAAAAAAATGTAAGTAGAAAAATCTCCTTTCTTGGTCCTTCATTAATTTTAAGAAGGAGGAACATGGAGAGAGGGTGGCAAGTGTTGAGATAAATGTATCCCCCTTTCTCTTATCAGAATGGATGTTACTGAAGGAATATTTAGAATTGTGGGCAAAGTCAAAACCAAAGGCCTTTTTATTCCTCAGCTACCTGTTTTGTACTTTGGAAAATTACTGAACTATGACAATATGGGATAAGTACACATGAATATTATCTGTAATATAGAGTGTTTAGCCACCATGAATGCCTTCTTTTGGATTCCTTGAGTTCCCCTGAAGTTCATTGTTTTCTGTAACACTCACAAAAGTATCAAAGAGTTCCCTCATTAGTCATGTAGCAAGATGTGATTATGTGGTCAACAGCACAAGCAGATCACTTCCTTGATAGGATTTGAATAGAAGTCACAGTCAAAATTCAAGGGATATGAAGCACTGACAATAGCTGAAATGAGGCAGAGTCAACCCAAAGTGCCCTGTGGAGCTTACCTAGGATAGAGTAAACACTTCTCAAACAGCAAAAAGGTGAACAGTGATGAGGTGGAGAGTAAATGCTCATGCTTCCAGGATCAGAAGGAGCAGATGTGCTGAGCAGAAACTAGCCACTTGGTAGCAGGGACCTAAGAGGGCCAGAAACAAGTGGCAAGATGGAACTCTGGTCTTTTCAGAGACCTCAAAAAAAAAAAAAAAATTCCTATAGCTCCCAAATTATCATCTTAGAAGGAATTACAGAGAGGGAGCAGAACATAGATGATTGGTTTAATAGTTTGAAATGAAAGAGGCCGTAACTGGCTGATTTAGCATTAGTTCTTCTTTTTTGGATCTGACTACTTTTATCTGCAAAATCACAGAATAACTGAACAAAATTGACTTAAACAAGATAACAGAGGCCTATTTTTATCTCACATAACAAGAATCCAGAGATGGACAGTCCAAGATATAGCACAGAGATCAAATTCTGGGTCTAAATTCCTTTCACCTTTCTGATCTGTTATCTTTAGCATGTCAGCGAAGTCTTGCTTCCTGGTTATAGGATGGCTGCAGCAGCTCTGATCATCACATTCTAAACCCATTCAAAATCAGGAAGAAGGATGTTGAGGGATAGGTGATAAAGACAATAGTATATACATTGATTTCTTATGTATAGTCATATGTGTATGTGTGTGTGTGAGAGAGTTTGTGTTCCTGTTTTTATTAGGAGATATATATTTCTGAAAAACCTTAAGCAGACTTCTAGTTTCCAATTTGTTATGTGAAAAGCTTAGAAAATATCACTTCTTTCCTAACAACAAATAAAATGCTGAAAGAAAGTAAAATATCAATAACTCTTCTTAGATCCATAAGAGAAATGAGGTCACAGGGAGAACCGCTGCCCCCTTCCTCAAATTGGAGACATTGACAGGCTAATGCAGGGAATTATGGCTTATGAAAGTGGAAACCTACTAACCAAAACTTCCATGAAAACCAGTGCCAGAGTAGTTTACCTGAACTATAAGTGATGCATTTCTGAAGGCTTAGTATGTAAAAATGGGCGATAAAAACATCAAGTTTCCAGGGGGGATGGTTATGGCAGAAGATAGGCAATAAAAAAATAAGCATATGTCATTGATATGAAATTAAAATGTAAGCTTTATGAGAGAAGGGATTTTTGTTTGCTTTGCTTAGCCATTAGAGCATCATCTTATTGTAGCCATGTGTTCTGGGAAACAAACTCACTCAGAAGGACAATGCAGATAGTGGAGTGCAGTTTATTACACTGGCGGGCCCAAGGCAGAGTCTCCTTTTAGTCAAGGACCCTGACCAGTTTTTCTGAAAACCTTATATGCCCTAAGTGTATGTGCCCAAATCCACTTCCCCAAATTCCCTGAAGCTAGTCTGATCAAAGGAAAAGAAAGATACAATCAAAGTTAACCTCTGATTCATATGCCTTAAGCCTAGATAGTTAACAGTGGACAATTATCAATAGGCCTGTGGTCATTTCCCAATAAGTATAATAGAATTTATTATTCTATTCAGTTACACAGATAATTAGGGTATTCTTTTAGGCAACAGAGAGTCTTGGTATGAGTCCTGGGGCGCTTCCATCCAGGGGGCCTGGTTTTTCCAGTTGGTATGTCGTTTCCATAGATACTGGGCATATAGCTCAAAGTCCACAGTCCAGCCCAAGTTGGAGTCCTGCTTTCAAGATGGAGCCTGTTCCATCTCTTTCCTCCTTCATTCCCCACTCTTGATGCTCTTAACTCATAGTATTAGCATCATTCATAGGGATATATTGCACCTTGACTCTCCGACCTCCAGTTTGGGAGAAGGGCATCACCCTTTGGGTTACAAAGTTCATAATACATTGTCCACAAAGCAGAACTATCAAGGCAACTATAACCACGTTAAATATAGTTTTCCACCAATCACCCTTCACCCAAGATAGGACTGAAGTCCAAAAAGGAATATTATCATCAGACATAATTTTTACCTGATCTTTCATGTCATCTAGAAGCTGATATATAGGCAGATAAATCAGGAATATATACACAACATTCAGCTTTAATTATAGCACAGATCCCTCTTTGTATGATAGCAGCAAGCCCTTGTAGCAGTGGTTGCTTATAGAGCTGCATCTCTTTTTCTGTTTGGGCATGTACACTTAGGGTATATAAGGTTTTCAGAAAACTGGTCAGGGTCCTTGGCCAAGAGGAGACTCTGCCTTGGGCTGCCGGTATAATAAATTGCACTCCACTATCTGCATTGTCTTTCTGAGTGAGTTTGTTTCCCAGAACGCATGGCTACAACATTTGGTGCACTAGCTGGGAAACTCCTCACTTCGAGGAGACAAGTCCCATTTGGGACTACTCTGAGGCCTTGCAGCTCAAATCTAGAGGGGGAAGGCGCCACGCCCTTCTGGAAGGATTCTGCATCTCAATGCCTGGACCTTTCACATTAGCAAGTAGTGGACAGCAGCAGGGGAACTGAGCGCTCGGGTGAGGAGGAACCCATCTGGTAGGGTGGAAGGGGGGGGCTGGTCACCCCTCTGGGAGGGATTAGAAGGTGGCACAGACCCACAGGAGCCTGGAATAGTGTGGCTACGATTGCCTGGTACACAGGTTGATGAGCGTGTTAGGACTTAGGAAGGAAATTTGTGAAGGTCATTTAGGAGGTGGTGTCCATGCCGTCTTGGAGAAAATTATTACCAAGCAAATCAATTGCCAGGGGATTTTTAGGAGAAGAAACCTGGTTTTTGTGTGCTCATATTCTGCCCTCTCCAAGGAGGTGTCCCATCTGCTATGAAATTCTTGACCCCCTCGGAATTGTCAGGCTAGAAGGAGAGGGGTACATAAGTNTTTAGTCAAGGACCCTGACCAGTTTTTCTGAAAACCTTATATGCCCTAAGTGTATGTGCCCAAATCCACTTCCCCAAATTCCCTGAAGCTAGTCTGATCAAAGGAAAAGAAAGATACAATCAAAGTTAACCTCTGATTCATATGCCTTAAGCCTAGATAGTTAACAGTGGACAATTATCAATAGGCCTGTGGTCATTTCCCAATAAGTATAATAGAATTTATTATTCTATTCAGTTACACAGATAATTAGGGTATTCTTTTAGGCAACAGAGAGTCTTGGTATGAGTCCTGGGGCGCTTCCATCCAGGGGGCCTGGTTTTTCCAGTTGGTATGTCGTTTCCATAGATACTGGGCATATAGCTCAAAGTCCACAGTCCAGCCCAAGTTGGAGTCCTGCTTTCAAGATGGAGCCTGTTCCATCTCTTTCCTCCTTCATTCCCCACTCTTGATGCTCTTAACTCATAGTATTAGCATCATTCATAGGGATATATTGCACCTTGACTCTCCGACCTCCAGTTTGGGAGAAGGGCATCACCCTTTGGGTTACAAAGTTCATAATACATTGTCCACAAAGCAGAACTATCAAGGCAACTATAACCACGTTAAATATAGTTTTCCACCAATCACCCTTCACCCAAGATAGGACTGAAGTCCAAAAAGGAATATTATCATCAGACATAATTTTTACCTGATCTTTCATGTCATCTAGAAGCTGATATATAGGCAGATAAATCAGGAATATATACACAACATTCAGCTTTAATTATAGCACAGATCCCTCTTTGTATGATAGCAGCAAGCCCTTGTAGCAGTGGTTGCTTATAGAGCTGCATCTCTTTTTCTGTTTGGGCATGTACACTTAGGGTATATAAGGTTTTCAGAAAACTGGTCAGGGTCCTTGGCCAAGAGGAGACTCTGCCTTGGGCTGCCGGTATAATAAATTGCACTCCACTATCTGCATTGTCTTTCTGAGTGAGTTTGTTTCCCAGAACGCATGGCTACAACATTTGGTGCACTAGCTGGGAAACTCCTCACTTCGAGGAGACAAGTCCCATTTGGGACTACTCTGAGGCCTTGCAGCTCAAATCTAGAGGGGGAAGGCGCCACGCCCTTCTGGAAGGATTCTGCATCTCAATGCCTGGACCTTTCACATTAGCAAGTAGTGGACAGCAGCAGGGGAACTGAGCGCTCGGGTGAGGAGGAACCCATCTGGTAGGGTGGAAGGGGGGGGCTGGTCACCCCTCTGGGAGGGATTAGAAGGTGGCACAGACCCACAGGAGCCTGGAATAGTGTGGCTACGATTGCCTGGTACACAGGTTGATGAGCGTGTTAGGACTTAGGAAGGAAATTTGTGAAGGTCATTTAGGAGGTGGTGTCCATGCCGTCTTGGAGAAAATTATTACCAAGCAAATCAATTGCCAGGGGATTTTTAGGAGAAGAAACCTGGTTTTTGTGTGCTCATATTCTGCCCTCTCCAAGGAGGTGTCCCATCTGCTATGAAATTCTTGACCCCCTCGGAATTGTCAGGCTAGAAGGAGAGGGGTACATAAGTGAGTACAAATTGGCATTTCCGGAGACAGCCTGGGACATGGGGTATTTCACCCATCTGTATTTTCACCCGCACCTGATCAAGTCCATCAAGGCAGAGTGGACTCTAAAAGTTAAAGGAGAAACGGTCTTGGATCACGTGGTGTTCTGGTTGGGCTGTGCTGACTGGCAGGTGAAGACACGCCGATCCTCCTTCTCCCTCTGGGATCCGGCAGGTAAGGCTCTTCTCACCCCGATTAGGAAGGTGGCAGAATGGCAATTTAAGTGTCATTGAGTGGAAATATCAGAAGTACATAGGATACTGAGAACTTCATAGACAGAACAAAAAGGAAAAGTAGAAGAAGATCTGAGAAAGTAAGCAAGATGGGAGGGAGTGAATCTAAGGCAACTGTATTGGAGTGCCTGATTAAAAATTTAAAGAAGGGATTTGGAGGAGACTATCAGGTGGAGATGAAGCCTAACCACCTCCACGTACTCTGTGAGGTTGAATGGCCCCCTTTGGGAGCAGGATGGCCACCAGAGAACACTATGAACTTAAAAATAGTGGAAGCAGCCTATACAGTAGTCACAGGAGAGCCAGGACACCTGGATCAATATCCGTATATTGACTCATGGCTAGGGTTAGCTCAAGACCCTCCTACTTGGACAAGCTTCTGTATCCAGAAGGGAAAGGGAAAAATATTAATGGCACAAAAATTGACTGATGATAAAAAAGGAAATTCTACAGGATTTGGACGGGGATGACCTGACCCCTCCCCCAGATGACCTGACCCCTCCCCCATACTGGATAATGACGTGCCTGCCTCGCAGTGCTCCACCAGGACCGGAGGCCACCTAAATGTCCAATCCAGGGCCAGGTGAAGTTCCTGCAGCAGCCACTGCTCTTCTACCAGCTTTCCCGGAGTTTGTAGAGCCGCCGTTTCAGCAGGCTCCAATCCCAGCAATGGAGTCCTCTGGTCAATGCCCCCAGAATTCCACCTCAGCTGGACCTCCTAGATTGTATCCTCCTCTCCCAGGTGGATCTCAGAACTGCACTGCCTGCTCACAGGTCAATGCTGCCTCTTGGCACAGACAGAAACCTCCAGGGATTCAGCTAAAAGGCACGCTGCACTTTGAACATCTGGAAGTGGACTTCACTGAAATGAAACCTCACCTAAAGTACCATTACCTGCTGGTCATAGTATGTACATTCTTGGGATGGGAAAAAGCTTTTCCTACCCGGACTGGAAGAGCATCAAAAGTAGCCTGGTGCCTGCTTAGGGAGATAGTTCCCAGATTTGGATTTCCTACCAGCTTTGGATCGGACAATGGCCCGGCTTTCATAGCTGATTTAGTATAACAAGTAAGCAAAACTTTAAACATCAAGTGGAAATTACATACAGCATATGTGCCCCAGAGTTCTGTGATGGTGGAAGGAACCAACTGGACACTTAAAGAGACACTTTCCAAGTGGATCTTAGAGACTGACTGTTCCTGGGTGGACTTGTTTCTGACGGCTCTGCTCAGACTCAGGATGAACCCATAGTCCCTTGGCTCTTCTCTGTACAAAATTGTGTATGGGAGGCCCCCTCCCATAATAAAACAGGTGTCAACAAATTTTCCTCAGGTAAGGGGAGATGAGATTTCACAGCAGATGGAACAACTGGGTATGGTAATAAATCAGGTAACTAAGTTTGTACAAGAAAGGGTGTGATTCCCCCTTGGGGAACAGATTCATGAATTTGTGCTCAGGGATCAGGACTGGAAACATGACTCCTTAGCCCCACATTGGAAGGGTCCATATACTGTTGTTCTAACCAGCCCTACTGCAGTTAAAGTTGCAGGTGTCACTCCCTGGATCTACCACATGGGGGTGAAGAGCACATACTACGCAGACCCAGAGGATGCCTAGTGGACTACACAAAAGGACCCTGACCAGTTTTTCTGAAAACCTTATGTACCCTAAGTGTACATGCCCAAACCCACCTTCCCGAATTCGCTGAAACTAGTCTGAACAAAAGAAAAGAAAGATACGATCAAAGTTAACCTGTGATTCATATGCCTTCAGTTCAGTTCAGTCGCTCAATCGTGTCCGACTCTTTGCGACCCCATGAATTGCAGCATGGCAGGCCTCCCTGTCCATCACCAACTCCCAGAGCTCACTCAGACTCATGTCCATCGAGTCAGTGATGCCATCCAGCCATCTCATCCTCTGTAGTCCCCTTGTCCTCCTGTCTTCAATCCCTCCCAGCATCAGAGTCTTTTCCAATGAGTCAACTCTTTGCATGAGGTGCTCCAAAGTACTGGAGTTTCAGCTTTAGCATCATTCCCTCCAAAGAAATCCCAGGGCTGATCTCCTTCAGAATGGGCTGGTTGGATCTCCTTGCAGTCCAAGGGACTCTCAAGGTAGTTAACAGTGGATAATTATCAATAGGCCTGTAGTCATACCCCAATAAGCATAATAGAATTTATGATTCTATTCAGTTACACAGATAATTAGGGTATTCTTTTAGGCAACAGAGAGTCTAGGTACAAGCCCTGGGGCTCTTCCATACAGGGGGCCTGGTTTTCCAGTTGATATGTTGCTTCCATAGATATTGGGCATACAGCTCAAAGTCCACACTCAGGCCCAAGAAGGAGTCTTGCTTTCAAGATGGAGCCTGTTCTGTCTGTTTCCTTCTTCAGCCTAACATATAGTAGAAACTCAAAGCATAAATGGTTATGAATGTTGCAAAAATACGTAGAGCGTGATAAGGTGATAGAGAGTAACAAGTGTGTGCTACTTAAGCTGGGGGGATTGATTTAACTTCACATCTTGGATGAGATGACATTTTAGCAAAGACGTGAATGTACTGAGAATACCTTGTAGAATGTTCTAGGAGAAGGCCAAACATAAGCAAATTTTCAAGGAAGGCAGTGTGCATGGTACATCTGAGAAACCAGATCNAGTAACAAGTGTGTGCTACTTAAGCTGGGGGGATTGATTTAACTTCACATCTTGGATGAGATGACATTTTAGCAAAGACGTGAATGTACTGAGAATACCTTGTAGAATGTTCTAGGAGAAGGCCAAACATAAGCAAATTTTCAAGGAAGGCAGTGTGCATGGTACATCTGAGAAACCAGATCATGTAGAGCTTTGTAAGTCGTAGGAAAGACTTGAATCTTATTAAATGTGATGGAGGAGATGGGACAGTCACAACTTGAGTATTGTTGTGATCTAATACATAATTTTACAATATCATTTCGGTTGATCTCTTGAACAAAGGCTGTAGAGGAACAAGGATGGAAACTGAGAAACTAATTTTTATGCTATGATTGTCATTATTGTCACATTCTTAACTCTTTATTATTACTTCTTTCCTCATTGTTGAGAAATATTATTCTTTGAAAAATGTCAAAAAAGAAAAAGAAAAAAAATATATCTTCACCCAACCTAGAGCCGATTATATAGAATGAAATAAGAACGAGAAAGAAATATTGTATATCAATATCTATATCTATATATAAACATATCTCTCTCTCTCTCTCTCTCTCTATATATATATATATATATATATATGGATCTAGAAAAATAGTACTGATGAGCCTATTTGCAGGGCAGGAATAGAAATACAGATATGGGGGACAGTCTNGGGTATCTCCACACCACCGCCCTTCCCGACCTTCAACGTGGGATAGCTCCTCTAGGCCCTCCTGTGCCTGCGCAGCCACAGTTCCTTGGATGTTGGGTTGTTCCACCCAGCTGCTGCCCCTGGCCTCGGGCACCGGGCGCCGCCTCTGGTCTCAGGCGTAGGGTTCCTAATCATTTTATTTAAGAGACCACTCTTAACCTATCAACCCAGTCAGGTTACTGTATCATGACACATTTCCATTTTTTTCTTAGTAATTATCACACTATGAATATATATTTCACTTATATTACTTAATATCTGTCTCCCCTACAAAAATGTAGAGTCAAGAAATAAGAAAACATTTCTATATTGTATATAGTTATAAAATAGGAACATAACACATGCCTGAGACATTATAGATAATAAATGAATGATAAATAGAATCAATGAGTATGTACAGGTGACTATAAATAAAAATAATTGACACTGTGCTTATTCTATGTTGGATATGTATTTCTGGATACCTAAGATGATTTCATACACACACACACACACACACACACATTGTTGTTGTTCAGTCACTTAGTTGTGTCTGAGTCTTTGCTACCCCATGGATTGCAGCACACTACAGTTTATTGTGATCCACACAGTCAAAGACTTTGGCATAGTCAATAAAGCAGAAATAGATGCTTTTCTGGAACTGTCTTGCTTTTTTGATGATCCAGCAGATGTAGGCAGTTTGATCTCTTTTTACTCTGCCTTTCTTAAAACCAGCTTGAACATCTGGAAGTTCATGGTCCACGTATTGCTGAAGCCTGGCTTAGAGAATTTTGAGCATTACTTTACCAGTGTGTGAGATGAGAGCAATTGTGCAGTAGTTTGAGCATTCTTTGGCATTGCCTTTCTTTGGGATTGGAATGAAAACTGACCTTTTCCAGTCCTGTGGCCACTGCTGAGTTTTTCACATTTTCTGGCATTACACAGCCATCTGACCTACCTCTTGAGAAACCTATATGCAGATCAGGAAGCAACAGTTAAAACTAGACATGGAGCAACAGACTGGTTCCAAACAGGAAAAGGAGTATGTTAAGGCTGTATATTGTCACCCTGCTTATTTAACTTATATGCAGACTACATCATGAGAAATGCTGGGCTGGAAGAAGCACAAACTGGAATCAAGATTGCCGGGAAAAATATCAATAACCTCAGATATGCAGATGACACCACCCTTATGGCAGAAAGTGAAGAGGAACTAAAAAGTCTCTTGATGAAAGTGAAAGAGGAGAGTGAAAAAGTNGGAAAAGGAGTATGTTAAGGCTGTATATTGTCACCCTGCTTATTTAACTTATATGCAGACTACATCATGAGAAATGCTGGGCTGGAAGAAGCACAAACTGGAATCAAGATTGCCGGGAAAAATATCAATAACCTCAGATATGCAGATGACACCACCCTTATGGCAGAAAGTGAAGAGGAACTAAAAAGTCTCTTGATGAAAGTGAAAGAGGAGAGTGAAAAAGTTGGCTTAAAGCTCAACATTCAGAAAACGAAGATCATGGCATCTGGTCCCATCACTTCATGGGAAATAGATGGGGAAACAGTGGAAACAGTGTCAGACTTTATATTTTTGGGCTCCAAAATCACTACAGATGGTGATTGCAGCCATGAAATTAAAAGATGCTTACTCTTGGAAGGAAAGTTATGACCAACCTAGACAGCATATTGAAAAGCAGAGACATTACTTTGCCAACAAAGATCCGCTTAGTCAAGGCTATGGTTTTTCCAGTGGTCATGTATGGATATGAGAGTTGGATTGTGAAGAAAGCTGAGCACCCAAGAATTGATGCTTTTGAATTGTGTTGGAGAAGACTCTTGAGAGTCCTTTGGACTGTAAGGAGATCCAACCAGTCCATTTTAAAGGAGATCAGTCCTGGATGTTCACTGGAAGGGCTGATGCTGAAGCTGAAACTCCAATACTTGGGCCACCTCATGCGAAGAGTTGACTCATTGGAAAAGACTCTGATGCTGGGAGGGATTGGGGACAGCAGGAGAAGGGGACCACAGAGGAGGAGATGGCTGGATAACATCACCGACTTGATGGACAGGAGTTTGAGTGAACTCCAGAAGTTTGTGATGGACAGGGAGGCCTGGAATACTGCAATTCATGGGGTCACAAAGAGTTGGATGCAACTGAACTGGACAGAGTGGTAAAGAACCCACTTGCTAATTCCAGAGACTTAAAGAGACACGGACTTGATCCCTGGGTCGGGAAGATCCCCTGGAGGAGAGCATGGCAACCCACTTCAGTATTCTTGCCTGGAGAATCCCATGAACAGAGGAGCCTGGCAAGCTACAGTCCATCGAGTCACAAAGAATCAGACACAACTGAACTGACAGCACACAATATATATCTAAAGTAGCTTCAGAACTGCTCCATACCCTTGAAAATGTTCTAGCTTTAACTAGGGGAACATTCAGAATTCCAAAACAGAGGTACTGGAAGTAGAGACTTGACTTCCTTCAAATTGAGAAATTCATTTTTGGAAAGACTTGGGGAAGCCCATCGTTTGCCAAAATGTTCTTAAACAAGTTCTGACTGCTTGCTCTTAATTTCATCTTTAGCTTTCTTGATTCCTTAAGAAACATATCCAGTCTAAGTTTTCATTTCAACCCTCTGTGTAGCTTTGTGGAAACCTGCTTTTGTAAGCTGTATTTTATTTTGCCAATCTTATGATACCCAAATCTTATCTTTGGTGTCTGGTTCATTTCAGAGCAATTACAAGCAAGAGTTGCCCCTGCTCCTTACTTACCATTTAAGAAATTGATCCTAAGCCAAATAGAGGGGGTAGTAGAAGCTGTTTTAATCCTTAATCTTTTTATCTTCTTATTTCCACCATTCCTACCCTCATTTAAGACGGTTGTTCTTTAGAAGTCCTTCTTCCCATTGATGACAGATCTACCCGATTCTATCATATTTACACAGGATAAAACTTTAGAGACATTGTTGATTCTGCCCTTTACTTTGTTTTTAAATTTAATTCATGGCTTCACAGTTTAAATTCTAAGTTAACTTTCTTACCTATGATTGCTTTCATGTTTTTATGCCCATGAGAGTCTTGTGAAATTTTAATTAGTTGCCTCTATGTCCCAATATAGTCTGCATACTGCTAAAAATAACCTTATTAAAGTAGCTGATGATTTATTTTCTAGGGCTGACTAGATCACAATAGATTTAAATGCAATTTCTTAATCAAACATTCCAATCTTATTATGCTGTGATTTCAACCAGCATTTCTGGAGGGATCTTTTATCTTTCCCTTGACATCCTCAGTACTAAAGGAAAAATGGAAAACTCTACATTCCCTGAACCTTCCTTTATTTTCATTTTACCTGTATTATTTCCTTTGTGTTTCAGAAGAAAAGTTATACCAGTAAAGACATATATTCAGTTCAGTTCAGTCGCTCAGTCATGTCCGATCTTTGTTGCTCCATGGATTGCAGCACGGGAGGCTTCCTTGTCCATCACTAACTCCTGGAGCTTGCTCAAACACGTGTCCATTGAGCTGGTGATGCCATGCAACCATCTCATATCCTGTAGTCCCCTTCTACATATTTGTTCTTTCCCAGCATCAGGGTCTTTTCCAATGAACAGGTTCTTTTCCAATGAACAGGTTCTTCACATCAAGTGGCCAAAGTATTGGACCTTCAGCTTCAGCATCAGTCCTTCCAATGAATATTCAGGACTGGTTTCCTTTAGGATGGACTGCTTGGATCTCCTTGCAGACCAAGGGACTGTCAAGAGTTTTCTCCACCATCACAGTTCAAAAGCATCAATTCTTTTGCACTCAGCTTTATTTATGGTCCAACTCTCACATGCATACATGACTACTGGAACGACCATAGCTTTGACTGGATGCACCTTTGTCAGTAAAGTAATATCTCTGCTTTTTAATATGCTGTCTAGGTTGATCATAGATTTTCTTTCAAGGAGCAAGCGTCTTTTAATTTCATGGCTGCAGTCACCATCTGCAGTGATTTTGGAGTCCAAGAAAAGAAAGTCTGTTACTGTTTCCGTTTCCCCATCTATTTGTGAAGAAGTAATGGGACTGGATGCTGTAATCTTTGTTTTTTGAATGTTGAGTTTTAAGCCAACTTTTTCACCGTGCTCTTTCAGTTTGATCAGAGGCTCACTTTCTGCCATAAGGGTGGTGTCTTCTGTGTATCTGAGATATTTTTCCCAGAATCTTGATTCCAGCTTATGCTTCATCCAGCCCAGCATTTCTCATGGTGTACTCTGCATATAAGTAAGTTTAATAAGCAGGGTGACAATATACAGCCTTGCCATACTCTTTTTCCTATTTGGAACCAGTTTGTTGTTCCATGTCTAGTTCTAACTGTTGCTTCCTGATCTGCATACAGGTTTCTTAGGAGGCAGGCCAGATGGTCTGGTATTCCCATCTCTTTCAGAATTTTCCACAGTTTGTGGTGATCCACACAGTCAAAGGCTTTGGCATAGTCAATAAAGCAGAAGTAGATGTTTTTCTGGAACTCTCTTGCTTTTTCAATATCCAGCAGATGTTGGCAATTTGATCTCTGGTTCCTCTGCCTTTTCTAAATCTAGCTTGAACATCTGGAAGTTCATGGTTCACATACTGTTGAAGCCTGGATTGGAGAATTTGGAGCACTATTTTGAAAGTGTATGAGATGAGTGCAATTGTGCAGTAGTTTGAACATTTTTTGGCATTGCCTTTCTTTGGGATTGGAATGAACACTGACCTTTTCTAGTCCTGTGGCCACTGCTGAGTTTTCCAAATTTGCTGGCATATTGAGTGCAGCACTTTCCCAGCATTGTCTTTTAGGATTTGAAATAGCTCAACTAGATTTTCATCACTGCCACTAGCTTTGTTCATAGTAAGGGTTCCTAAGGCCCCCTTGACTTCCCATTCCCGGATGTCTGGCTCTAGGTGAGTAACCACACATTCATGGTTATCTGGATGAGTAAGATCTTTTTTTATATAATTCTTTTCTATATTCTTGCCACCTCTTCTTAATATCTTCTGCTTCTGTTAGGTTGATACCAGTTCTGTCCTTTATTTTGCCCCTCTCTGTGTGAAAACTTCCCTTCGTATCTCTAATTTTCTTAAGGAGATCTCTTTTATTTTTTTAAATATTTTTTATTCTCTCAAAATAATTAGCACATAAAAGTGAAATATTCAAATGCATAGCATCTATAGAAAATTAAACAACTAGGCTAACTCTGACACAAGGTGTAAGTCTTCTGAGCTGAATAATCCAAAGTTGTATTAATATGAAAAAGTCTCCTCTGTTTTATTTACAAATTCAATACCATTCCATTCAAGTTTTCAGAAGGTTTTTAAAATGGAAATAAGGTGATTTAAAAATTTATATGGAAATGAAAATGACCAAGAAAAGTCAAATTACTTATGTTCGTTTTCTGTTGCTACTGTTAAAACAAACGGTTGCTTTAACAAAATTCACTTGTTATTTCACAGTTTCTGTAGTTCAGAAGACCAGGCCCAGCTCAGGTGGGTTCTGTAATTTTAAGTCTCATAAGGGTATAATCAGGGTGTCAGCCAGGCTACATGCTCCTTTGGAGGACTGACTAGGGTTGGATACATTTCTAAGCTGATTCAGGTTGTTGGCAGAATTCAGTTCTTTGTAGCTGNCTTTTAGGATTTGAAATAGCTCAACTGGAGTTTCATCACTGCCACTAGCTTTGTTCATAGTAAGGGTTCCTAAGGCCCCCTTGACTTCCCATTCCCGGATGTCTGGCTCTAGGTGAGTAACCACACATTCATGGTTATCTGGATGAGTAAGATCTTTTTTTATATAATTCTTTTCTATATTCTTGCCACCTCTTCTTAATATCTTCTGCTTCTGTTAGGTTGATACCAGTTCTGTCCTTTATTTTGCCCCTCTCTGTGTGAAAACTTCCCTTCGTATCTCTAATTTTCTTAAGGAGATCTCTTTTATTTTTTTAAATATTTTTTATTCTCTCAAAATAATTAGCACATAAAAGTGAAATATTCAAATGCATAGCATCTATAGAAAATTAAACAACTAGGCTAACTCTGACACAAGGTGTAAGTCTTCTGAGCTGAATAATCCAAAGTTGTATTAATATGAAAAAGTCTCCTCTGTTTTATTTACAAATTCAATACCATTCCATTCAAGTTTTCAGAAGGTTTTTAAAATGGAAATAAGGTGATTTAAAAATTTATATGGAAATGAAAATGACCAAGAAAAGTCAAATTACTTATGTTCGTTTTCTGTTGCTACTGTTAAAACAAACGGTTGCTTTAACAAAATTCACTTGTTATTTCACAGTTTCTGTAGTTCAGAAGACCAGGCCCAGCTCAGGTGGGTTCTGTAATTTTAAGTCTCATAAGGGTATAATCAGGGTGTCAGCCAGGCTACATGCTCCTTTGGAGGACTGACTAGGGTTGGATACATTTCTAAGCTGATTCAGGTTGTTGGCAGAATTCAGTTCTTTGTAGCTGTGAGGCTGAGGTCCCTATTTTCTTGCTTCTCTTAGCCACAGGTGCCTCTCAGTTCCTAGATATTGCCTAACTGCATGGCTCTCACAATACCTGATACTTATTTCTTCTACATGATAGTCTTATATAAGGTAATGTAATCATGAGAATGACAATCCTTTCAATTTTTTCTATATCACATAAACTAATCAAGGGAGCCATTAATCCATCATATCCTCAGGTCCTGCCCATGCTCACAGAAAGGGTACTGTGCAGAGTATATATTCCAGGGGTTGGAAAACTTAATGGGCCATCTTAAAATCGTATCTGCCACAGTATTCCCTAAGCATAAGAATTAAGCCTAAGGATGTACACAACCAGTCATAAAGGCTAACTATAAAACTGGTTAGTAATGTCTATTATTGATTTGAGAATACACAGACACAGTAATATAAGAAAGCTGAATGACAGGAAACAGACCCACAGATATAGAACTGCTGTTCGGTTTAAAGATGAGAATGTAATGGATTGAAGAAAAGGTGATATTTTTAATTAAGAATATTGTGTCAATTGGTTGGTTACCTAGAAAAACTGAAAACAGAAGTAAGTCTTCTCTTTCTACCTTATATCATAACACAAAAGTCAATTCCAAGTGAATTGGATGTTTAAATGTAAGAGTTAAAACAATAGACTTTATTTAAGATAACTTGAAAATATCTTCAGGACCATGAGTTCAGCAAAGATATTTTAAGGAAGAAATGGAAGGCAATAATCATACAACATGGATAGGATTCATGAGTTGCTAAGTTGTGTCCGACTCCCTGTGACTCTATGGACTGTAACCCCCAGGCTCCTGTGACCATGAGATGTTCCCAGGCAAGAATCCTGGAGTAAGTGGCCATTTCCTTCTCCAGGGAATATGCATGACCCAGGGGATCAATCCAGGGTCTCCTGCATTGCATGCAGATTTTTTACCTACTGAGCCATCAGGGAAGATAAATTTGACTATTTATTTATATTTGTCACAAGGACCATTAGAAAGTAAAAGTACAATGCACAGAAGTAAAAGATATTTTCAATATGTATCAAATAGCTCATACACAATTTATCAAAAACTGACTTTTGGAGTGTGGCAAAAAAATAAGTAGCCAATAAACATGAAAATTTATTTCACTTAATTTTTAATAATATGCATATTAACCTGACAATGTTATACAGCTGCACATCTATCAGAATGGCTAAAAATTTTAAAAACCTAATAATAGGCAGTCCTTTTGGTCAATATGTACCGTAATTAGAAATTTTGTGCATTTCTGTCAGAAACATAATTTGGTAAAATTATTGCAGAAAAAAGCACAATTGTGTCTACAAAAGCTAGTCATGTGAAAATCTTATTAGTCAGGCCTTTTCTCTCATTTATGCACCAAAAGATATGGAGAATATTCATAGTAGCACAGTTTGAATTTGCCCAATCTGGAAACAGCCCAAATGTATATCAGTGGTAGAATGGGTAAGTAAATTTGCTATATTAATGTAATGGAATGTTAAGTTACAATAAGATGAATATCATAAATATTGAGCCAAAGAAAGCTTATGCAAAAGCATGAATTACTGATTCAATTTATATAAAATATAGAAAGAGAAATATCCAATAGTTTGTGATACAGGTCAGGATGGAGACCACTCTTGACAATGGAAGTAAGGAAACTAGGAGGGCCATATGAGAGCCTTGGTGCTGAGAGGTCTGCTCAAACACAAATATGCGCAGGTTGTGAAAATTTGCTGAAGTGTACTTTCATGGTCTATGCATTTCTCGATATATGTCTTAAAAACATAATCTTCAGCTTTGTAGGGTAATTTTACTTAACTTTTAATTTGCATCATTTATACACATATCAAAACTCTACAGTTAACTGTGACATGTGTGTGTATTGGTCGCTCAGCCGTGTCCAACTCTCTGCAACCACATGGACTGTAGCTTGCCAGGCTCCTATGTCCATGGGATTCTCCAGGCAAGAATACTGGAGTGGATTGCCATTTCCTTCTCCACAGTTAACTGTGATAATTACCTATGAATGCATTTAGTTGTGCCTTATATGCTGCAATACAGCCTTGTGCTTGACTAGAGAATACATGATGTGACTACTAATTATTCAGTTAAAATCATGACATTGATAGACTTCCTGTCAGCCTGAACTTCGATGATGATAGTAATTTCAAGCAACGTACCCCATGTTTCCCTAAAGTGCAGTGTATTTGTAGTCACATGGGTATTGTAATATATTAATTTTATTCTTTTTTCCCCCAAGATAAAAGCAATATATGCTTGAAAAATTTTCCATGTCAATATATGTGATGCTTTCACATTGACTATTTGCAAATTTTATTTAAATTTGAAAGTTAACTTTGAGTTTAAGATTTTTGTAATTCTGATTCAGTTTGTCCATCAAGTAAGCATATCTCTTGGAAGATATATTTGGAGGTTTTGCATCAAATACCCATAAAATATCTTTTTACTGGGCTATGATTTTTTAGAAGTATTCTTTTCTTCTCTATGCTAGTCTGACAGCTGAGAGATTAGGAAAAAGAATTTACAGTCATCCCTTGGTCTCCATCAGGGATTGGTTCCAGGACACCTTGCAGAGACTAAAATCTGCAGTGCTTAATCCCCTCATATAAAATAGTGTCGAATTTGCATATCTTCACATATACTTTAAACCATTTCTGGTTACTTATGCTATCTAATACAACATAAATGCTGTTTTCACTATCACTGCAGATGGTGATTGCAGCCACGAAATTAAAAGACACTTACTCCTTGGAAGGAAAGTTATGACCAACCTAGATAGCATATTAAAAAGCAGAAACATTACTTTGTCAACAAAGGTCCGTCTAGTCAAAGCTATGGTTTTTCCATTGGTCATGTATAGGTGTGAGAGTTGGACTATAAAGAAAGCTGAGTGCCGAAGAATTGATGCTTTTGAACTGTGGTGTTGGAGAAGACTCTTGAGAGTCCCTTGGACTGCAAGGAGATCCAACCAGTCCATTCTAAAGGAGATCAGTCCTGGGTGGATGGAAGGACTGATGCTAAAGCTGAAACTCCAATACTTTGGCCACCTCATGCAAAGAGTTGACTCCTTGGAAAAGACTCTGATGCTGAGAGGGATTGGGGGCAGGAAGAGAAAGGGACAACAAAGGATGAGATGGCTGGATGGCATCACCGACTGTATACATATGAGTTTGGGTGAACTCCAGGAGTTGGTGATGGACAGAGAGGCCTGGTGTGCTGCTATTCATGGAGTCACAAAGAGTCGGGGTCGCAGAGTCGGCGTCGCAGTCGGGCACGACTGAGCGACTGAACTGAACAGAACTGAAATGCTATGTGAATAGTTGCAGATATGTAGCAAATTCAGATGTAGCTCTTGGAACTTTTTGGAGTTTTTCATTTTGCTTTTTGGAATATTTTTGATGTGATATGACGCATGGATATAGAAGGTCAATTGTATTTCATTTCCAGAATACTTTCTTAGTCCTCTTATGTTTATTTTTGTTATTTGGTGAGAAGAAAACTTTGCATTTCAATGAACTTTTCCCCTGCTTTTGAGAATAAAATTGTCTGCAAGTCTTAATACACTTACAGAGTTCACAAATCATTTATCCAATATATCTCATAGGAAAGTAAACTGTAACTGTGACACCTCCAAATCTTAGAAGAAACAGTATTTAACTACACTTATTTGATTAACATGTAGGCCTAAGAAATAAAATCTTGAAATTTTATAGAACTCTATAATGTTCTTATAAAATTATTTCAGATTAAAAAAATAATTTCATCACTTTAAAACACATCAGGCTCTAAATCTATTTTTACTCAAGCATTTTTGAGTAAAGATTTTAAGAAATAGAAAAAAACTTATTTTGTCTATTTCTGGCCTAACTAGAGAAAAAATCAGTGTAGACAGGAATGTTTTTCAGATAACTGAAGCCTAAGTAAATAATCATCAAAATGTTTCATTTTATTATTGTTTTTGATGTAAGTAAGAATGAGGGCTTCCCAGGATGCTAGTGGTAAAGGATTTGCCTGCCAAGGCAAGAGACATAAGAGATGCTGATTCAATCCCTGAGTCAGGAAGATTCCCTGGAGGAGCGCATGGCAACCCACTGCAGTATTCTTGCCTGGAGAATCCCATGGATAAAGAAGCCTGAGGGCTGCAGTCCATAGTGCCACAAAGAGTTGGGCATGACTGAAGTGACTTAGCAGCAGCAAATAAGAATGAACTATATCAAAAATCTTCCTGCCTTCTTAGACACTGAAGAGGAAAACTTGGCCATTTCTAGGAGTCTTTCACATCTCAGACTGCTATAACAAAATTACTATAGGCTGGATGGTCTAATAAGCAACAGAAGTTTATTTCTCATAGCTCCAAAGGGTGGAAGGAAGTTCAAGATCAGGATGTCAGTACAGTGAGCTGCTCTTCTAGGTTGCAGACTACCAACTTCTTGTATCCTCACATGGCAGAGTAAGGAGGTGAAGGAAACTCAGAACTCTCATAGGGCATTAATCATTTATGAAGACTCAACGCTCATGACCCCATCTAAGCCTAACTACCTCTCAAAGGCCCCAACTCTTGATATCACTAAATCAAGTCATGGTATTTCAATATATCAGTCTTTGGTGGGTGGCACATTCAGTCTCTAACACTGACTCTTAAATGAGTCAGTTATTTTCACATGTTATCTAATTTGGGCCTTTATTATAATGGACCATAGCATGTTTTCTCCATTCTACTGTCTTATTGAACTAAATATCAGTAATGTAATTTTTTTCATTTTCAATTCAGTTCATTTCAGTTGCTCAGTCATGTCCAACTCTTTGCGACGCCATGAACTGTAGCATGCCAGACTTCCCTGTCCATCACCAACTCCCGAAGTCCACCCAAACCCATGTCCATTGAGTTGGTGATATCATCCAACCATCTCATCCTCTGTCATCCCTTTCTCCTGCCCTCAATCTTTCCCAGCATCAGGGTCTTTTCCAATGAGTCAACTCTTCACATCAGCTGGCCAAAGGAGTTTCAGCTTCCACATCAGTTCTTCCAATGAACACCCAGGACTGATCTCCTTTAGGATGGACTGGTTGAATTTCCTTGCAGTCTAAGGGGCTCTCAAGAGTCTTCTCCAACACCACAGTTCAAAAGTATCAATTTGCGGGGGGTCTAGCCTCCGCGGGGGTCCAGGGGTTGGCGGGATGAACGGCGTTGGCGGAGAATGGAGACTGGCCTCAAGGACACAGCCAATTAAGCACAATTAATCACAATTAAGCACGGAGACTGGGCCTCATGGACACAGCCGAATCCACTGAACGGAGACTGGCCTCTTGGGACACAGCCAATTCTATTTTTTTCCCATCCCAAAACTCTTTTCTAGACTCTATATACCTTTTTTAATATCAATTATTAACGATAGACCATCATTTTTCCTTCTTTCTTGTGACTAGGTAACAATCTGTTTTCTTTCTATTTCTCTGACTCTTTGGGGAAAATTTCAACAAAGTCAGTTTGGATACAAAATCTTCTTGCCCTTTTGGGCTGGAACAATAATCAGTTTAAGTGTTCTGTTTTTTTCTACACTCCTTAGATGGCCTTTCCATTCTTCTGGTCTTGCTGCTGCCCCTCTTGTTTTCTCTCTCAGATCAAATATCAGGTGATTTATTTACAGGTTTCAGCAGGTGTCCAAGCGGTAACCATAGTTTCCTTCCTACATTCTACTTTTACATACAATAGCAGTTTCAGTGATTTTTTTT
>SJYA01002636.1:256347-279933 GCA_006410615.1 Neotragus moschatus
AGGTGTCCAAGCGGTAACCATAGTTTCCTTCCTACATTCTACTTTTACATACAATAGCAGTTTCAGTGATTTTTTTACATTAATTCTCATGAAAGCAGAACAATCATGTTTTGCACAGACAGTTAATTATTAATAGTAGCTCACATTATTCTTAACTAATATCCAAATCTGTTTTCTACAACTAGAGCACTCCCGGGTGCCCCATGAGTAAGGTATGAGGAATTCAGAAGCAGCTCAGCAGTTATTACTGGCCAGAAAATATTATAGACCCGTTTATGATCAAAAGCTTATTTTTACTACCTTATTTCTCTTAAATTCTGCCAGTTCTTCTAAGCCAGCCGTATATATGCCAGCTGGGAACTCGTAGAGCATCAGGGTGCATTTTATTATTGCATTCATGTGCATTTATAACTATTCTATAATCATTAGGGCCTCTCCTAACCCAAGCGGGTCTAAGAGGGTCAAATCAAGATATGCCAAAGGTTACATATTTACAAAAGGACTTCATCCCAGGCCCCATGCTAACCCAGATCCCTGGGGGCAGTGTTAGTCTCGATGGCCACTGCAGTTTAGCAGCAGTTTAAGATTTCATTGAGACTGTACTAGGAAAATCAGAACAATCAGTACCAAAAAGCAAAGCGATGCAAAGTGAAGGGTCATGCCACTGGTCGAGGTCCTCGAGTACATCCGGATGGCCTGGCCTCTTTGGGCCGGGTCACCTCAGCCTGAAACTTTGTCACGGGTGGATTTTCTCTCAGAGCCGCTCCCGACATCAATTCTTCGGTGCTCAGCTTTCTTTGTAGTCCAACTCTCACATCCATACATGATCACCAGAAAAACCATAGCCTTGACTAGACGCACCTTTGTTGACAAAGTAATGTCTCTCCTTTTTAATATGCTGTCTAGGTTGGTCATAACTTTCAACCAGTAAGCGTCTTTTAATTTTATGGCTGCAGTCACCATCTACAGTGAATTTGGAGCCCAGAAAAATAAAGTCAGCCACTGTTTCCACTGTTTCCCCATCTATTTCCCATGAAGTGATAGGACCAGATGCCATGATCTTCGTTTTCTGAATGTTGAGCTTTAAGCCAACTTTTCACTCTCTTCTTTCACTTTCATCAAGAGGCTCTTTAGTTCTTCTTCATTTTCTGCCATAAAGGTGGTGTCATCTGCATATCTGAGGTTATTGATATTTCTCCCAGCAATCTTGACTCCAGCTTGTGCTTCCTCCAGCCCAGCATTTCTCATGATTTTTCATTGTAGGCTTTTGAAATATGTTTGTGTGAATATTTTAAGTATTTTTTTTTTTAAAGATTGCTTTATTTCAATGTGGTCCATTTTTAAAGTCTTTATTGAATTTGTTACAACATTGCTTCCATGTTTTGTTTTTTTGGCTATTAGGTATGTGGGATCTTGGCTACTTGACCCAGGAATCAAACCTGTACCCCCTGCATTGGAAAACAAAATCTTAGCCACTGGACCACCAGGGAAGTCCATAAGTGTTCTTATATTCAATGAAGAAATGTTTGTTACATGCCTCTTATATGTCAATCACCGTACTGAGATTTGGAGATTCAAAGATGAATTTAAAGAGACTCTAGTCTAAAGAGTACATGGTGATAATGGTCAAGTAAATTTTAATAAAGCTTGATATCTATACTATAGGTAGACACTAAAGACAATGATGATAAGAAGCAGGGACTACCTAAGTGGAAGATAAGTCAATTCTTTTGGGTTTGTTTCCTCCTTAGTTTATTGACATGATACTTTAAAATTCACAAAATCAGTCCGTTAAATTATAATCAATTTTTTAAATAAATGAAATTATGAGATGTATCATGTAATAAGATTAAGGATTTTTATGTGAAAATTTTTTTCTTTTATACCTATATTCAAGCATATATTCATATATTTGTATGTGGTTGGTTGGTCTTTAAAATACACATCTTATTGGAAGTCAAAATCTAAAAGGTATTGAGCTTTTTTTCTTCTTTTTGCATTACTAGAATAAGAAATAGCAGATACAAAACATAGACAAATTCAAAACTAGACATAAACAAAACATAGACATACTCAATTAACTATGATTTGTCTGGATTGTAGACTGTGTGTTAGGGAAATAAATGGAGGGAAGATGTGTGTAGGAGCCCTATATTGTAATGTTTTAAATGATCTTTAATGAATTAATATTTTGTGTTTTCTTTTTTTTTTTCCTTCTTTCCTCTCTTTTTCCTCTCTCTCCTCCTAATACACACTTTTTTTTAGTAAGTGATGTCGCTCAAGCCCGGCCCCTGTAGACGCGACCCCGGGGCCTGCTGTTAAAACCACTGGCGGGAACTGTTGTAGTTGGTGGTTTGGGCACGGTATCGGGCTCGTGGGAAACCTCGTTCTGTTGTGCTGATGCCTGGTCTGTTGGTTCGTTTAGGGATCACCTTGATCTGTCTTCTTCTAAATAAGGATTCATCTAAGGCCAGGGAAGTCCTCACTGACTCTTTGTCTGAGAACTTGATATACGCAAACCCTTTGGGATGGCCACTAAATCTGTCACAGAGTATAGTAACGCGGTTGACTGAACCACAGCCATGAAAGTGTGCTTCTAGCTCTTCTGCCGTTGCACCGTAGTCCACATTGACAACATAGATGGGACGGGCATCAGCCTCCATCTTCTCCTCAATGGACATGATCACTGGGCCAGCGTTGCCCGGAGGTGGACTCATATTCATCTGCTTCTCTACCTCGTTCTGTAGCTCCTTTAGCTTCTCAGCTTCTTCCTCCATCTCCCTAACTCGAGCTTTGATCGCTTCCAGCTCCGGGTCCTCAATGGCGCCGACCCCCGGGTCACCCTCGACCAGTCCCGGCTCCTCCTCCTCCTCCTGGTTGCCGGGGGCTCCCGAGCCAGGCCCAGGGCCCGGAGCTCCAGGGGGCGCGGGCCAGGGTGGCTCCTCTTTGGGCTCGGGCTCGGGCTCCTGCAGCAGCTCCTCAGGCTCCAGTTCCTCAGACTCCAAGCCATTCCCATAGTCCCCTGCGCCCCCCGGGGGCCCCCTCCGTGGCCTCCCCACCGCCCGGGCACAAGATGGCGCTGCCGCCCTGGAGCCCCTACTGCCCCTAATGAATTAATATTTTGAAATTTGTTTTATCAATAGCCCATGACATTCCTGTTGTGGCCTACTGCCACACTATAGGCCACACTTTTCTTTGATTATACATTAAGATTAAATTTTAATACTTTTCTTGATTATACATAAAGATTAAATTTAAAATTTTAATCTTTATACATGCAGATTAAATTTGAAGTTAAGAGGAAATATTTATTGTTTATATGTTACTCAAGGGACTCAGAAATTTGAGGACAAGGGGATACAATTAATTTCTTTTAACCCAGGTGCCTAATCAGATATTCCAAGGTTAAGAGATAACTACCAGTGAGAATGAACAGAAACTGATCAGGTGGGAAGCACAATTCTTAAGCTCCAAAGAGGTTTACCTGATGTGAAACAGAATCATTTAGGGGAGGAGCAAGAAGAGTGCTTCAGGTTGGTTTAGAAGCTTCAGGAACACTTGGGGACTGCCGATGAGAATAGATGACTTGGAATGTCCTGTGTGATGCCACATTGAATTTCTTTTGAGCCAGTTTTAGGAAGAATTTGAATCAGGATATTATAGTATGAGGATTATATAAAGTCAGAAACAATCCAACAATTGTATAAGAGGTTGTAAGAAACTAATTGGGCCCTATTTTTGTCTTATTAAATGAATTTTAAATACATTTTGGCTAAATAGGAAGATTATAAATATTGAATCAGAAGATACTATCATGACAAAAATTTTTCATGTACCCAGAGTTTAGGGCAACTGGAAAAATTATCTTACGAGGCAGCAAAAGAAGCAACATCAAGGCCAGGAGAAGAGATGAAGTGCCCAGGGATGTCCCTAGCCACAGGCATAAGAAATAGCAGCAAGAAAGGGCCTGGGAAGCTATGGAAAAGGGACCAATATTCATTCATTAATTTATCAGTCATTTGCAGCACACAGCATGATTATGGAATTTGTTTATCTCAGTATTATTAATATTAGTTAAACCTTAATCTAAAAGAATCTTCAAAGTTGTTTTGTTTTTTTAATTACTTCTGCTCAGCACCTGTCTGGATGTAATTACTAAAGCACATTATCATAAGTATCTAATCAAATCCTCCACACTGGAGTACACAATCCATTTCCTAATGAAAACTGTTCTAGTCATTCACTTACAATGTTACTGCCTTCTATTAAGCCGGAATTTAAGCCATTCTATTCTATTTATTTGAAGGAAGTTCTGTTTTTTTGAATTTCAGTGGGTCCACTTAAATTCCCACTATGTTGTTGGGTTACCTGAAAAAGTAAAAGTCCTACATCTTGATGTGTAAGATCAGCATTGTCTTCTGCACAATTACAAGAGCCTTGAGCCAGCCATCTGACATACTCTGTAGACACAAGGAACAACGTTTTAATTTGGTTATATTTCTGTTTTATATGGGCTGGAAATATTGCAAAATGTCATATATATACATACATATGTATATACACAATACATTCTTGTCAATGTCATAGTCACAGTCATTTCATAGATTAATAGATACAGAAAACAAAATCTGGGAAGTTTATTGTACAATAGGTATACATACATGTTTTTCCTGGCTATCAGAAACAAAATTTCCTTTGGTTCATACTGCATATTTTTAATGCATTTGAAGTTTTCATTTCATGTTGGATCTAGATGCATAGATTTATATTGATTCACCTTATCATCCTTCTTATTCAGACCCCACACTTTTGTCTTTAATCTCCTGTATCAATAACTTTCCATCTCATCATTAAAACACATTATCACAAATAAAATACTTAAATTGCCAGTCCTCCATCTCTATATTTATATACAAATGTGCATACAAGTAAGTAATAATGTGTATTATGTGTGGTTAAAAATTATATTTATTTAATGCAATGTTCTACTGAAACTTTTTCATCTAATTTTTGAGGTAACCCATGCCGAAAAAAGGGCTTCCCAGGTAGTGAAGAATCTGTCTGCCAGTGCAGGAGACATAAGAGACATGGGTTCAATCCCTGGGTTAGAATGATCCCCTAGAGGAGGGCATGGCAACCCACTCTAATATTCTTTCCTGGAGAATCCCATGGACAGAGGAGCCTAACAGGTTACAGTCCATAGGGTCACAAAAGAATCAGACAATGACGCAACTTAAGACATGTTGAAAAAAATCAATAGATTTTGAGATCTATTTCTTTAATTGCATAGTATTACAGCTTGTGTCATGCCCCATTTTATCTGTCCACTGACCCAACTGAAGCATGTGAAGCTGTTTCTGAGGATGCCACAATGAACACCTTCACCCCATCTCCATGTGGATATATACAGATTTCCCTAGGATGTAAATCTAAGAGTATTGCTTGGCTATAAAGGTACATGTTCCCTTTACTTATATTACCCAATTGTTCTTTAATACTTTGTGGTATATAGCTTTACTGGCAGCATATTTGGGTTTCTCTTTTCCCCATACCCTCAAACTTTGGTGCAGTCACACTTTCAAATTTGCCAGTCTAGTGGATGAAAAATGTTTTCTCTTGTTTCAGTTTGCATTTCTTTGAGCACTCCTGACACTGAGTGGCATCTTTACGTTTCACCTAGGAATTGCCTCCTTATAACCTCCCCCCATATTTTCTGTAGTTGTCATTTTCTGTATATGTATGTATTTGTATAGTCCTGTCGTTTTCTTTTCTCTCACTACTAATCTTTTCTTACATGCTTTCAACCATAAAGTGGTTTATTTATCTATGGTAATTTTTTCTATCTTCTGTAGTTAATCATATTAGCTCTTTTGTTTTTCTTTATCCCTTTAAAATTTCCTGATAGGTATATTTTAGTTTGTTCCAGCAGATTTTGTTTTGGGGTGCTTTCACTGGAGTTCCTTTCCAAAACTTCCATAGATTTCCTGTATATCCTTAGAGTATTAAGGAGTGAGTGTATGAAATATCGGAGAAGGCAATGGCACCCCACTCCAGTACTCTTGCCTGGAAAATCCCATGGATAGAGGAGCCTGGTAGGCTTCAGTCCATGGGGTCGCTAAGAGTCAGACAAGACTGGGCGACTTCACTTTCACTTTTCACTTTCATGCATTGGAGAAGGAAATGGCAACCCACTCCAGTGTTCTTGCCTGGAGAATCCCAGGGATGGGGGAGCCTGGTGGGCTGCCATCCATGGGGTCCCACAGAGTTGGACACGACTGAAGCGACTAAGCAGCAGCAGCAGTGTGAAATATGGGTGGGTTTTCTCTTCTATCTATGAGATCATGAAAATTGTCTTTCTACTACTGATTTCTAATTACATTGCATTGTAAACTAAGAATTTATCCTGTAAAATTAAAATTTTTAGTATTTCTTCAGATAGCCACNCCACAGAGTTGGACACGACTGAAGCGACTAAGCAGCAGCAGCAGTGTGAAATATGGGTGGGTTTTCTCTTCTATCTATGAGATCATGAAAATTGTCTTTCTACTACTGATTTCTAATTACATTGCATTGTAAACTAAGAATTTATCCTGTAAAATTAAAATTTTTAGTATTTCTTCAGATAGCCACTTTTCTGTAACATGTAGGTAATGTTTCATAGTATTTTTATTATGTGATGAATATTTTTTATTTTCGATTCCTTGGGTATAAATTCTTTGAAATAGCAAGATCTAAGGTATGCAACTGTATCATTTCTAATGTTGATCTGTTTTATATGTTAACTTATGCAAGAAATATGTTAATTATGAAGCTAATCATTGTCCCTTTTATTTTTTTAATTTTTTCATTTTTTTTTTCATTGTCACTTTTATTGGCACATCAGCTGCTACTTCTCATCCTATTTCTTCTCCTCATTCTATTTCTTCCCCTCTCTTGTTTGATAAATATTTATCTGATACATATTTTTCTATTGTTTTATTTCCAAACTCTAAAGACAAATATTATTTCTATTCTGTCCCTTAGCATATTTTTGTGTCTGTGCTTACTTTTAATATTTTTCTTCCTTTTGCTGCTTTCTACCTCTAACCCTTCCTTCTCTTCTGTCTTCCCCAGCACAGCTCCAAAATTTTAACCTTTGCCTTTTGGTTCTGGACTTTTATGGGGGAATGCTATTGTTATTGGATAGGCAATAAAAAATTCAGTTACTTACTTTATATGTCTTAATTTTCCTCCTGGATATATATATATATATATTTTTTTTTTTTCTTCTTGGGTAGCATTTAGTAATCATTTCAGAGGGTCTCTGGGTGATAAGCTTTCTGAGTCATTTATATGTCTGAAAATAATCCCTATTTAAATATTACTCTACTAGAAATTTACTTTTATTTTCCAAGTTTTTTTTCCACTTTGTATGCATTGTTTGCCTACAGTATTGTTAAAGATAAGTCAGTTATCAAATGTATGCTAATTAACTGTAGGTATTTTTGTCAGTTTCTGAGATAGTTAATAAGCTTCACTTTATCCTTGATTTCAGAAATTTTACTCCCACGTAGGTAGCAAAGTTTGCTCTTAATTTATTTTTCGTATACTACCTTGTTCCTTTTAAATATGCACTATGAAAAAACATAGCATACTTTAGTTCAGGGAATCCTTACTATAAAATTTTCAAAAGTTTCTTACTTATTTTCTTTCTTTCTTTTTGAACTTCCTGTGAATAAGATTGTGTGTGGGGAGGTGGGAGTGGGGGGCGTGTGTATGTGCTCACTCTCAGTCGTGTCTGACTCTTTGCATCCCCGTGGACTGCAGGCTCCTCTGTCCATGTAATTTTCTGGGTAAGAATATTGGAGTGGGTTGTCACTTCCTTCTCCAGGGGATCTTCCTGACCCAAGGATCAAAGTTGTATCTATTGCATCTCCTGCATTGGCAAGCAGATTCTTTACCACTGTACCATCTGGGAAACCCATTAAGATATTATCAGTTCAGTTCAGTTCAGTCGCTCAGTTGTGTCCGACTCTTTGCGACCCCATGAATCGCAGTACACCAGGCCTCCCTGTCCGTCACCAAAACTCCCCGCGTTCACTCAGACTCACGCCCATCGAGTCAGTGATGCCATCCAGCCATCTCATCCTCTGTCGTCCCCTTCTCCTTCTGCCCCCAGCCAGGAGAAAAATGAATAANAAACTCCCGGTGTTCACTCAGACTCACTCCCATCGAGTCAGTGATGCCATCCAGCCATCTCATCCTCTGTCATCCCCTTCTCCTTCTGCCCCCAATCCCTCCCAGCGTCAAGGTCTTTTCCAGTGAGTCAACTCTTTGCATGAGGTGGCCAAAGTACTAGAGCTTCAGCTTTAGCATCATTCCTTCCAAAGAAATCCCAGGGCCGATCTCCTTCAGAATGGACTGGTTGGATCTCCTTGCAGTCCAAGGGACTCTCAAGAGTCTTCTCCAACACCACAGTTCAAAAGCATCAATTCATTAGTGCTCAGCCTTCTTCACAGTCCAACTCTCGCATCCATACATGACCACTGGAAAAACCATAGTCTTGACTAGACGGACCTTAGTCGGCAAAGTAATATCTCTGCTTTTGAATATGCTATCTAGGTTGGTACTTTAACATTTATTCTTTACTTCTATAGTTTTATTTTACATTTTCCATACCTCAATTCATTTCAGCTTTAAACTGAGGAAATGACTCTCTTTCCTAACTTGCCGATTGAATCTTTGTCTTTACCTATCTGCTGATTGTCTATGTTTTCATTTCCTTTTCATTTCCAATATCTTTGTTTCTTCTGAACAGACCCTGGAACACTACCATCACAGTTTCTGAACTGCTTCATATTCTACAATTATCTCTAGTCTGCTTCAGTAATGGTCAAATCAGGATCATGTTATATAAAATTCTAAAGAATAAATAATTTTATTATCCTTTTCCAACAACTTCCAGCTTCTTAACTCCCACTCCCTATCCACCTGTTTCTTGTTTTCACCATTATCTCTTATAGTTTTTTTTCTATCTTTTCACCTTGGCCTCTCTTTCATTCTAGGTATTAGCCTATGATTGAACTTCACAAACAGAAAGACGTTTTAACACATATTTTATAGAAACCAACAGGTAAATGTAAAACCTGAAAATTCCCAATAAAATATTTGGTTGAAAATGGCATGTAAAATTTCCTGTTTATAATATCGGAAAAACTCATAGTGATAACTCTTTTGTATCATTTGCTTCATATGCTGGTCAGAAACAGTAAAAACCTTTTTTTTTTCCCCCCCCCAGCAGTGGTGTTCTTCACTGATCAAAAACCTTAGTTGGTTCTTAGCCTTGTCAACCAGAATACTCTTCATTTCTGGGTCCACACAACTTTATCAGTGTATTTCTTATTGTCATAATTATGGGGCCTGGGAATTGTCATTGGAATTGTGTAGTGACCTTTTAGTCACAGAGATCAGTTCACTCTCTGAGAGGATTATAGTATATTTTGTTTGTTTGTTTTTATCTTCTAGGGGAACTCTGTGGACTGGTAGCAAAAATTGGAAATCTTGTCTCATGGAATTGTCAGTGCCAGAGTTTAACATAAGGAAAGATTTTGCTCATCTTTAAATGTCTTCATTTTTCCACTTTATTTCTTCTATTTCATTTTAAACATTTTATTTTAACACTTTAAACATTTTATTTCTCTATTTAATTTTAAACATTTTGGGGGGCATGTGAGAAAATATATGTATAAAATGTATATATAATATACTATATACATAATATACCTGTCTAAAATTATACTTTTTATATTTTTCAAGTAAATGGATAATACTTTTTTCACATTTTAAGTTATATTCATGATTAANACAGAGATCAGTTCACTCTCTGAGAGGATTATAGTATATTTTGTTTGTTTGTTTTTATCTTCTAGGGGAACTCTGTGGACTGGTAGCAAAAATTGGAAATCTTGTCTCATGGAATTGTCAGTGCCAGAGTTTAACATAAGGAAAGATTTTGCTCATCTTTAAATGTCTTCATTTTTCCACTTTATTTCTTCTATTTCATTTTAAACATTTTATTTTAACACTTTAAACATTTTATTTCTCTATTTAATTTTAAACATTTTGGGGGGCATGTGAGAAAATATATGTATAAAATGTATATGTAATATACTATATACATAATATACCTGTCTAAAATTATACTTTTTATATTTTTCAAGTAAATGGATAATACTTTTTTCACATTTTAAGTTATATTCATGATTAAAATATATATTCTTTCTAAATATATAAATTTTTTGATCTTTCCTTTTTGGATTATGCTGGCTTGTGGAAAAAAACATGTATTACCTGAAATCGTAAATTCTTCCATGATACTGCCTTTGTCCCCTTTTTTTATAAACATGATATATGTATTTATATGCCACTGAACAATGCTCAAATCTACATCAATAACATTGGCTTATAATTATTAAAATTAAATTCAAACTTAGTTATGGTTAGTATTATTTTTGTTTAATGAAAAAATCATTAAATGCTGTATTTATCTCTGAATACAGCTTTGGGAAAAGTTAATAAGCTTTAGTAGGCTTTGTTCTTATTTTTAAATTCTTAAAAACTGCAATTTACATTAAGATTTATACTTTTAATTTGAATCTTAGTTAATGTTAATGATCATAGTTTCTTATTTAATAAAAAAAATCATTAAATATACATTTTTCTCTGAGACCACAGTTTTGGGAAAATTCTATACATTTTCATGTTTTGTTCTCATTATTGTTTATCTTTAAAAACTGTAACTAACTTTTGGTTTTACTCACTGATTTAGACATTAGATAAATTTTTCCCCCAAATGATATTTTCCTTTACCTTGTATATACTTTTTGTTATTAATTTTTGTTGCTTGTATTACTTTTAATTTTTGAAGTGAGTCAATTTTATATAAATGTTCTACTTATACAGGAAAGTTGACTCTGTTCTTAAAGAGAGAATTTGATATATTTTAATTTAATAGAACAAATATTTTTACTCATATGACCTAAATTCTTAGTAATTTTTGCTGTTTGATCTATAATGTTCTAAACAAATATGTTATATTTAGTATTGCAATGATTGGATTTCTGCCGCGTGACCACAGCTATCCTTTCCCCCATATTTATTCTTATCTATTTAGGTATGTCTCTAGGAAAATACTTATGCATTGATTGATGGATTTGCTATTTTTAAGTCCCAGTGCCAATTGTTCCCAACAGTAATAACTTCAGTGTGGGCTAAACCTTTCATAGAATTTTTCACTTGCAGGTAGTAACACTACAATTCTTGTAAATAAACTCTAATCAGATACTTCAGAGCCAGTTTAGTGTTTGAAAATGGGACTTAAAAACAGTTTTCCATTTGTTGCAAAATGGAAAAGCAATACCTGATTTGATCTCAGAGAAGCAAGAACCTCCAAATTGGACTAGTACTATTATTTGGCCATATCCCCATGATGTGTCACAAAGCCCCAAGTGTAGAAAATAATATGAGATTTTAGAGGATGTGGTAATGTAGTGGTTGGTTCAGAGGTGGATAAGAGAGACAGCCTGTGTCTGTTGGCAGTAAGCAACTTTTTCCTCTCCAAATTAAAGATATAAACCTTTGTGCTGCTACTGCTATTGCTAAGTCACTTCAGTCATGTCTGACTCTGTGTGACCCCATAGACAGCAGCCCACCAGGCTCCCCCATCCCTGGGATTCTCCAGGCAAGAGTACTGGAGTGGGGTGCCATCACCTTCTCTGAAACCTTTGTACTAGAGCAAACTAAAAGGTAATAGTCTGTTCCTACTCTTTGAGAAGTCACCATTCTCCAGTTTAAAGGTTTATGAGAAAGGATTGTGTGGCAGTGAGTCAAACTCTGAGTCACTGTACCTACAAAATCTCTGAGAGATTTTTTAGTCCTAGTGAAAGAAGAAAAGACAGGAGATAATGGGCTGTAAATGGAAGGAATACAAAACACACATATAGTTACTAAATACATTTTTAGGATACACCAATCTTCACCCCTGCTTACCAGAAGTGGGGAAATATGTCTTTCTAGAAGGACAAAAACCGCCACATATTTTGCACTTTGATGGTATGTGCAGAGTGAGGATCTTACAGAAGTGGGAGCAGAGTATACAACTTTCAGTTCAATTCAGTTGCTCAGTCATGTCCAACTCTCTGTGACCCCATGGACTGCAGCGTGCCAGGCCTCTCTGTCCATCACCAGTTCCTGGAGTTTATTCAAACTCATGTCCATTGAGTCAGTGATGCCATCCAACCATCTCATCCTCTGTTGCCCGCTTCTCCCACCTTCAATCTTTTGCCACATCAGGGTCTTTTCAAATGAGTCAGGTCTTCGCATCAGGTGGCCAAAGTATTGGAGTTTAAGCTTCACCATCAGTCCTTCCAATGAATATTCAGGACTGATTTCCTTTAGGTTAGACTGGTTTGATCTCCTTACAGCCCAAGGGACTCTCAAGAGTCTTCTCCAACACCACAGTTCAAAAGCATCAGTTCTTCAGCACTCAACTTTCTTTATAGTCCAACTCTCATATCCATACATGACTCCTGAAAAAACCATAGCTCTGACTAGATGGACCTTTGTTGGCAAAGTAATGTCTCTGCTTTTTAATATGCTATCTAGTTTGGTCATAGCTTTTCTTCCAAGGAGCAAGCATCTTTTAATTTCATGCCTGCAGTCACCAATTGCAGTGACTTTAGAGCCCCTCAAAATAAAGTGTGTCACTATTTCCACTGTTTCCCCATCTATTTGCCATGAAGTGATGGGACAAGATGTCATCATCTTCGTTTTCTGAACATTGAGCTTTAATCCAACTTTTAAGCCATACAACTTTGAGAGAAGAAAAATCGTAAGGATTCAGTAAATAGAGAGGAGTGACATTCCAGTCTGCAGCTTAGATTTTTGTGGGGATGCAAGAATGAGTCTGTGTAATACAAGTCCTTTCAACTCTAATCCTGCTTACAATGAACCCAGCTTCCTTTCTGTGAGGACTTAAGTTTCCAGCATCTGAAGACAGACTGAAGGAGGAAACTGACAGAACAGGCTCCGTCTTGAAAGCAGGACTCCATCTTGGGCTGGACTATGGACTTTGATCTATATGCCCAGTATCTATGGACATGACATACCAACTGGAAAACCATACCCCCGGATCGAAGAGCCCCAGGGCTCATACCTAGACTCTCCATCACCTAAAAGAATAGCCTAATTATCTGGGTAACTGAATAGAATCATAAATTCTATTATGCTTATTGGGCTATGACCACAGGCCTATTGATAATTGTCCACTGTTAACTACCTAGCCCTAAGGCACATAAATCATGGGTTATCTTTGACTGTATCTTTCTTTTCCTTTGTTCAGGTTAGTTTCAGGGAATTTGGGGAGGTGGATTTGGGCATGTACACTTAGGATATGTAAGGTTTTTACAAAAACTGGTTGGGATCTTTGGCTAAGAGGAGTCTCTGCCTTGGGCCCACTGCTGTAATAAACTGCACTCCACTGTCTGCATTGTCCTTCTGAGTGAGTTTGTTTCCCAGAAAGTGTGGCTGCATCAAGACCCTTTTGCTAAACTTTAGAGGGCAGAGACATACAACACTCTAGGATAAAAATCGTATCTACATACTTTTTAATTCTGAGAAGTAAAGGAAATGTTCACTATATTGTGTCTCTGTGGTGTTATCATTAAAGCTAAACATTAGTGTGTACAAGTGAAAGTTGCTCAGTTGTGTCCAACTCTTTGCAACCCCATGGACTATACAGGGGTATAGAATTCTCCAGGCCAGAATACCTGAGTGGATAGTCATTTCCTTCTCTAGGGGATCTTCCCAATCAACGGATTGAATTCAGGTCTCCTGCATTGCAGGCCGATTATTTATCAGCTGAACCACTAGTGAAGCCCAAAAACTGAAAGTGAAAGTCACTAAGTTGTGTCCGACTCTTGAGACCCCATGGACTGTAGCCTGCCAAGCTCCTCTGTCCATGGGGTTCTCCAGCAAGAATACTGGAGTGGGTTTCCATTTCCTTCTCCAGGGGATCTTCCTGATACAGGAATCTAACCCACGTCTACTGCTTTGCAGGCAGATTCTTTTCTAGTTGAGCCACAAGGGAAGCCCTTAGTGTGTTCAAATGATTCTTATCCTAGNAGCTCCTCTGTCCATGGGGTTCTCCAGCAAGAATACTGGAGTGGGTTTCCATTTCCTTCTCCAGGGGATCTTCCTGATACAGGAATCTAACCCACGTCTACTGCTTTGCAGGCAGATTCTTTTCTAGTTGAGCCACAAGGGAAGCCCTTAGTGTGTTCAAATGATTCTTATCCTAGCATCAGCACACATTTCTGTTTAGAAATTTCCAGCTTCATTGTGTGTCTCAAGTTGTTGTCAGTTGTCTTCTGAGCATATCACAGTCTTTCCATAAATACCTTCACCTGCCTTTACCAGAGGAAACAGCAACAATGTTATAATACAAAACACCCCAAGGGCTAAACAGGAAAATAAGAATATGTGGAACTTCCTTATCTCCTGGTCNTCTTATCCTAGCATCAGCACACATTTCTGTTTAGAAATTTCCAGCTTCATTGTGTGTCTCAAGTTGTTGTCAGTTGTCTTCTGAGCATATCACAGTCTTTCCATAAATACCTTCACCTGCCTTTACCAGAGGAAACAGCAACAATGTTATAATACAAAACACCCCAAGGGCTAAACAGGAAAATAAGAATATGTGGAACTTCCTTATCTCCTGGTCTTGTCAGTTTAATCAAACTGGCAGGAAGTATTCACTGTAGGCCTTTTATCTCTCATCTACATCTGAGAATGTACCAGAGCTTTCTGAATAGAAACTAAGATCATTCTGTCAGTGACTCAATTGAAATACAATGCTCATCGTTTTTATCTTAATATAGCAAGGTTTGAAAGAAACAACACAAAAGCCTTCACAATCTTTTTTGGTCTCTTGTTATAAGCAGCGAGAAATTAGAATTGAACACAAGTGAGTTTTCCAGGTAGACAAAATGAAATAAAATGTGGATCACATTCTCTAAATGGTCAGTGTGAGAAAGCTTCTGTTTCTAATCAGTGTAAAGGGACTGGATTATGAAACCAGTTATAAATCTATTAAATAATGAGAGAAAACTAGGAAAGTCGTATGTGCCGAGCATGAAGCACAGACAACTGTGAATGGTTTATACCTACTAGTACATAATTTTGCTATAATATAGCCAGCAATTTAATACTGACACGTATGTTATAATGTGCCAGAATTGTGCAAGTAGGTAACAAGAAAATAGGCATGAAGGAAAGCTGACAAGTCTTAATTACTGCTGTTGATAAAATAAGGCCCGAGTGTCAAAGTTGTCTCTCCACTTCCTTTTGTAAATAAAGTTTTATTGGAAGTTAGTAACACTCATTCTTTAGGTATTGTCCATGGCTGTTTTCAAGCTACAACAGCAGTGTCGAGTAGTTGTGATGAAAAACTTATAGCCCAAAAAGCCTAAAATATTTACTGTCTGGCCCTTTATAGAAAAAAATCTGCCAACTTTGCTGCAGAGGATAATTTTAATATATCCAGACAACCTGATTAAGAAAATAAGTTATAGTCAAGCTTTGAGTTTTGTTTTGTTTGCTTTTAGCAGAGAAATCCTTATAGCAGGGCCAAGCAAGGAGAGGGCTTCCCAGGTGGCTCAGTGATAAAAAAATATGCCCGCCAATACAGGAGACACAGGAGACTGAGTTCAATTCCTGGGTTGGAAAGATCCCCTGGAGTAATAAATGGCAGCCCACTCCAGCATTCTTGGCTGGAAAATTCCACAGAGAGAGGAGATTGGTGGGCAGCTGTCCATGGGGTGCCAAAGAGTTGGACGTGACTGAGCACACTGAGTGCAAGCAAGGAGAACAGGTGGCTCGTGCTCAAAAACCTGAGCTCCTGTTATAATAATTAAGTTCTTAATGAGTGTTTCCTTAATTAAATATGCCACTCATACATTGAGAACTCCTTGAGTATGGTGCAAAAGTTTCATAAATGAACACATACACTGATTTGATTTTGAATTGTGAAAATTTAATTCTGTGAAAAGTTTAACATACCAAAGCCATTTAAAAAATAGGAATTACACACTTTAGGATATCAGTAGGTAATTGATATTATAATTATAAAAGTAATGCATGCATATGTTACAGTATTGAAATAGTGAATAAATTAAAATTAGAGATGAAGTTCTTTCCATACTTACCAAGCTCCTGTTAAGTTCTTTTTTTTTGCCTGTGCAGCCAGACTTTGTTATAACTTTAAATATACTTATTTTTAAATTTCTTATCAGTGTAAACAGATTCTAGTCTCCCTTTTTGGAAAATTGTGTTCTATAAGAGACTTCCTCTTCAATTCTTATCTTATCTCACTGTTTCTTCTATAACATGTTTAATTGTATTTATTTTATGTTTTTTAAAGTATTTATAATGTTTATAAATAGATACGTAGCATATGGTATTTTGATTATTTGCTAAAAAGTATAATTTTAAGTTGTGTTTTACTTCTAGGTTGATGACAAAATTGAGAATCAATCAATAAATGAAATACTATTATAATTATGCAACTCTTTATCACTAATGAAGTATATTTTCAGCATCAGAATTTAGCTATCCCAATTCATAACGTAACATAAACATACTCAATTCACAAACATACTCACCAGTTTCTGCTTTTTAATCCTAGGTGCTCAAAATTCTCGGATTCTTTTTCCAGTTTTTAAAAAAACTGTTTTCTGAGTAATTTAAAAATCATATTAATCTATACATATTTTCATTTTGCTTTCAAATTTTATAGAAAAATTGACCAGACAAAAATTCTGGTTTTAATGTAACTTTTTGTTTTTGTAATTCACTTCTGCTGAATAGAAATCTGGTATTAATTTAAAATTTACTCTTCTAGGACATTTTGTCTTTCTTTTTAAAAATATTCCATTTTCTTTTAATGGTTGTGAAGGAGGAAATAGACAGAGCTGGACTCCATCTTAGGCCAGGCTGTGAACATTAGGCTACACACATGGTCACCCTCCCAATGGACTCTGAACTTTGTGCCCGGTGTCTATAGCAGTGACATACCAGTGGAAAACCAGCCTCCCCACATAAAAGAGCCTCAGGATTTGTACTTGGACTCTCCATTGCCTAAAAGAATATGCTAATTATCTTTGTAACAGAACAAAGTGGTAAATTCCATTATGTTTATCAGGATATGACCACAGTCCTATTGATAAATGTCCACTGTTCATCTAGTCTTGTGACACATGAATCATGGGTTAACTTTGATCATATCTCTCTTTTACCTTGTCCAGACTAGTTTCAAGGAATTTGGGGAGGTGGGTTTGAGCAAGTACACTTAGGGTATATAAGGTTTTCACAAAAACTGGTCGGCATCCTTGGCTAAGAGCAGACTCTGCCTTGGGCTTGCCAGTGTAATGAACTGTACTCCACTATCTGCATTGTCCTTCCGAGTGAGTTTGTTTCTGGAACGCACAGCTACAACAGTTGAAATTAAAATTTCATAGCATTTTGTCTAAATATAGTGTTCTGGTCATNCATCCTTGGCTAAGAGCAGACTCTGCCTTGGGCTTGCCAGTGTAATAAACTGTACTCCACTATCTGCATTGTCTTTCCGAGTGAGTTTGTTTCTGGAACGCACAGCTACAACAGTTGAAATTAAAATTTCATAGCATTTTGTCTAAATATAGTGTTCTGGTCATTTATCCTCCTTGGTCTATGTGGTTTCTTTCAATTCAATCTTTTTCAAGCTTTGAGAACTTTCTCCTCTTAAATGTTCCCCTGAATTTGCTGAAACTACCCTTAAGCAGATAGATGTTGGGCTCAACGACCAAATTAGAGTCCATGAGTATTAGTTTTTCTCTTCTGTTCCCTAATTATATCTTTATGCTCTGTGTTCTGGTGGAGATTTTTATATTGCCTCTTATATTAGCAGCTTGTCTCTTATCTGGGACCATTTTATTATGTTTTAGTTCAGTAGTTATATATATTAATTTCTTATAATATTTTGTTCTCTTATTGCTATTTTCTCTTAGTAGTCTGTACTTAATTTGGTGACAGTTTAGCTGCTAAGTCGTGTCCAACTCTTGTAATCCCATGGACTCTAGCCTGTCGGGTCCTCTGTCTATGAGAATCTTCAGACAAGAATACTGGCATAGGTTGCCATTTCCTTCTCCAGGGGATCTTCCTGACCCAGGAATCAAACCCAGGTCTCCTGCATTGCAGGCAGATTCTTTACTGACTGAGCTTAACTTGTAGATATGTGATCTTCTTAAACATCACTGGTGTGAGTAATTTGAATGGATTTAAAGTTTACCTTTTGAAATATTTTCCCTTAGGTGATATTACTGTCATGACAGTGACATTTCATTCAATCTGTGTAGCTGCTATGTCTTTCATCTATAGCACCCCTGTTTGTAATTGACAGAAAAGAAAGGAAAAATAGAAGAGTGCCCCTTTGTCATGGTGTTTGTTCTGTGGTATTAACATTACTGTGACTTCAAAAAAATCATTCAGATTATTGAAAGCCAAATAGCAAAATAATCAAATTTTTCTCATCAGCTAGTAATTCTTGAGTAAATATATTCTGCTCTATTAAAAAAACAAAAGTTGATCTTTCTTATCTTGGGAATTAGTTCTGTTTATTTGTATTAATCTTCCTCATTTAAAAAAATAATCAAATAAATACATTGATTTATAGAAGTGGCTGGTACCATTTCCATCTAAAAAAGATTAGGATTGATTTCTTAACAGGCCCCCTTGAAACAGAAGGGTGACTGCAGACTGGCATAAGTTAACAGATGATGTTAAGTGGTTGGATTCCATTTCAGGCATTTGAGTAGGTTACATATAGGCAGGCTTTTTTTTTTTTTTTGCCTCCCACTGTTGCCAAAGTAAGGAGTGCTTTTACTCTGGCAGCAGAGATATTTGAAGTTTTCCCTCTTGGGTAGAGCTACATTTTCTTCCTTTATTCTATTTGTTTCTCCTTTCTCTTAAAATAGTTATAATAGGAATCTCCAGTATGTTTCTCATATTCTTGAGGAAATGTTTCTGTGAACCTTGGTGTCCGTAGTTGAAAGAAGGAATGACCCGAGTGACCTCAGTTTTTCAGTCAGACAAGCCGGGTTTCAAGTACTCAATGCTCAAACTAAATCAGATAGCACAGTTATAGAACTTTGCCATCATTTCAGAAAAATCTGTTGAACAGCACTGGCCTAGTCTTCACTGATCTAGGCGATTCATTTAATTCCATGATATCATGACATAAATGTAGGCGTATACAGTAATGATATAATTTTCATTTTTTTAAATTTGTTTTTTTAGTCACATCATAAAGATAGTAAAAAGCTAACATCATATATCCTTAGGGCTTATTCAGGCATAAACATGTTTCCTCTACTGGATTAGTCCAGTGCAACATATGATAGATGAGGAAAATTGAAGTTGTTATTATAATCCAATTAAATGAGTATAATGATATTGAAAATTAAATTAGATTTATTATTTTATATCTTAAGATTAGTATATAAGCAAACACTGAATAAATAAAGCTAGAAAGCATACTTGTTACTATAAAATGAAAGCTTTCCAAAGGAGAGTCACTCATTGAACAATTACTGGAAACAAGAACCCTAGGGCAGTTACTTTAAGAAAAGACATTGCATAAGAACACATGGTATGAATGTGTTGCAGCCATAAAAAAGGATGGAAAATGCCATTTGCAACAACATATATGATCTCAGAGGCTCTCATACTGATTGAAGTAAATCAGACAGAAAGACAAATGTCATATCACTGATATGTGGAATCTAAAAAAAAAAATGACAAAAAGAAACTTATTTACAAAATATAAATAGACTCATGGATATAGAAAACAAATTGATGGGTACCAAAGGAGAAAGAAGGGAAGGATAAATTAGGGATTTGGGATCAACAGAGGCGTATTTCTATATATAAAATAGATATAAACAACAAGGACCTACTGTATAGCACAGGGAACTATATTCAAACTTAAAATGAAAAAGAATCTGAAAAACATATATGTTTAACTGAGTCACTGCGCACCTGAATTGCTGCCAATCAATTATAGGTCAATTTTTAAGAAAGTCTACGTCATAGATTATTATAGGTTACATGAGAGCTAGTAAAAAGCATGTAAAGGATGAGTTCATCAATATAGCAAAACGTATCAATATGACACTATTAAGTAAGTTGGTATGAGGAAAGAGTATCTTTAAAATATGAAGTTTTAATAATGTGATAATCCCAAAGTAAAAATTTAGTTTAAATAGTTTGGATGAAAAGTTCATAATAAAGCAAGTGGGTTAAGAAATTATATGAAAGAAATAACAGTTGAATACCTAAAGCAGAGTGGTTCTGGCAAGAAACTAATTTAAACAAAATGTTGAGAGGGTTTTAAAGTTTTCCTTGAAATCAGGCAAAATATATTGCTTGGTATAAACAACATAGTTGCATAAAAATTCCCATAATTTTAGGATTAGTCTTCCAGTATATACTGTGTATTTTATATGTGCTAAATATTATTTAATATAATACCTACAAGACAACTATCTTGTTAAAAAAGAGATATTTACCAGAATTAATTTTCTATTTTAACTTTATTTTAAAATTTAAATCAAATTTTCTAAAATAAAAATTATCTCAGAATAGCTAATTATTGATAGCATTATACTTTATTTTACTTTTCTTCTTTTGTTAGCAATTTTTATTTTGAAAGTTATTAAACAGAAGAATACAAAAAAGAATGGTGGGATGAGAGTTTTGTATATACCACTTTTGTTTAACAATTGCTGATATTCTAATTAACAAACATTCCTTTAATCACGTACCTTTGTTGAAATTTCTGTGATTGTGTCAAAATATTATTTTGAAGCTTTTGATTTTTTAAACAAGAACATTGCATTTGATTTTTCTCTTTCTCTCTCAAAGAGTCCACAAACCCTTTTTATATGACTGATTTTTGGAGACACCAGACTAATGGCCTTATAAAATGTCTTAAAAAGAAGGAAGTGTTAGTTACTCAGTCGTGTCTGACTATTTGGGACCCTATGTGCTGTAGCCACCAGGAAAATCTGGGTTTCTCGCGTGGCAGGCAGATTCTTTACCTTCTGAAAATGTGTTACAGGAGTGTTTTCTTATGGTGCTGGTCAGCTTGTTCCTTCATCCGCCATATTTGCAAAATACTAGGATTTTTATTCGTAGGCCAGTGGAAATAGACTGTCAGAGTCAGCTTGCATATCTTTGTTGAGTTACTTTTTCTGTTGGCTCCTGAGGATCTTTTTTTCTTGCAACCCCTGGTACATATGCTTTTTAGTTGTAATCTAGTATTTCTCTGCACTGATAGCAGGAGTGTGAGACAGGGGGCAGAGTTGTCATCTCATTCTAACCCATGTCTTTTTCACAAAATATTTTATAAATCATTTTTCTTTATTGAAACTTGTGCATTCTATTATGCACAAATCCTCATAAAATGTCTTGAGAAAAAAGCCTCTTGGTCAGTTTTTAAAAAGTGGAGGTTGATGTCATCTTTCTTCTCCACTGCCATTTCTTTTCCATCATTCTTGGATTGTCATCAGATCCATTCTCCCCTTACCTCTAAATCACACACGCACAGTAGTCCACTTGGCTGGATCGTTGGCCCAATGAACGCAACTAGAACAACTAATGTGAAACTGTAACAGCAAACACTCAAATTTCTATCCACAACCGCCAACATTTTTTGTTCTCTCTATTCTTTACTTGCACTTCAGATGCAAGTTGGTGCTATCAAAATCTTTATTGAGATGCAACTAATGTACAACATTGTGTAATTTAAGATGCATAGCATGTCGATTTGATACATTTATATGTTGCAATATGATAACCCCAGTAGAGCTAGGGGACATGTCCAATATGTTACATAGTTATTGTTTCTTTTTTTATGTTACAAACATTTAAGATTATGCCTCTTAGCAACTTCCAGTTATATACAGTATAATTTACTGTAATTGCAATGTTGCACATCACATTAGACTCTCAGAATTTACTCATTTTCTAACTTTAAGTGTGTATCATTTGACCAACATCTTCCCTTTTTCCCCATTCCCCACCCCTTGATAAACAACATTCTACTTCCTTTACGAGTTCAGCTTTTGTAGATTCCATGTAAAAGTGATATCAGGAAGTATTTATCTTTGTCTGACTGATCTCACTTATTGTAATGCCTTTAAAGTCTATCCTTGTTTTCTCTCTCAGTATCAAACTGTCCCTATGTTTACTTCTTTCCCTTTATCCTCTGTTTGTGTGTTCATCATAAATTTTATTGCTTTTGCTGCCTTTCTTTCTAATTCAGCAGTTCTCTAACCTAACATCAAAGAGCAACTCTGTCACCCACAACATCTGTTCATGTTTGTAGGCTGCAGAGCACAACTATAGGCAATCACAGACTCATAGATTGGCACCCCGCTCTATGTATTCACTCACCTGGATTAATTCACCAGGCAATTCTGTTTGTCCCTGATGTAAACAAAACAAACAAAATCAACCAAAGAAACAATAACAGCAAAAGGAGAAAGCAAATAAAAAAATTTCTCTTCTTCATAACAACTATTCAGCCATTTACAATAATTGTCAGACTCTATTCATAATTGTTCAATTTTAGCAGATACATTGTACTTACGGCTTCATGGTGAGAAAAGTATACCTTTTGTGTGAATTTGCTTCTCCAGCTTGCAATTGTAGCTATAGCCTGTAGAGTATTCTGTTCTTTCAGGGACTCCATGTACATTCTCTTCGATATCCTCAAACCTGCCTCCTCTGACTCCTATCATAGAACCTATAAAACCCAATCTATCAAATTATTTTTGCCTTCAGTTATTCAAAGAATATTTGTTAGAGACCAGCTCCAAGTCAGGCTCCCTGTCATCATAGTGACTTAATAATATTCAGTGTTGAACAGAGCCAAACTTTCTACTTCGGTAGTACATATCAGTGTACACACACACACACACAGACACATACACACACATGCAAGAAAATGTGAGAATCTTATTTACCATTTTTCCTTTATCTACAATTCTGGGAGACCTTTTATTACTTTATCGAATTATTAAAAGTTCAAGTTTTTGTTAACATAGAAATGACCTTGGGGAGATAGTAAAATATCAATAAGTGTATCAGCTATTAACATTTAAAATGCTTTTAAGAAAACTTTTTATTCTAATGAATATAATTTTGGAGATGTTTCTGCAGGGGGTTTCATTAGAGGTTTCATTCTCAGGTAGGAGAGAGACTCATTTGCTACATAATATTGCTCAGCCTGGGCCTGGTCAGTGTCTGTACCATAAACAAGTGTGCAGAAAAGGTGAGCAGGAGATAAATAGGGACCTCAAGGATGTCAATAAATGGACTCTTGTTATATTATAGATTTACTCAGGTCACGTTCAACCCTGAATGGATTTGGTATTCATTGCCTGTATCAATATCTCCTGAGGTATCATATAAAGTTCAAATTTCTAGATCCAACATCAGGTCTGTGTAACT
>SJYA01002636.1:280060-291579 GCA_006410615.1 Neotragus moschatus
ACATCAGGTCTGTGTAGCTAAAATTCTTAAGTATAGGACTTGGGAAATCTGTATTTTTAACCAGCTCCCCTGGGCTTTTTATGTATTCAGAGTTTTGAGAACCACTGCAGTAAGAGGTTAACATGATGAATAGTAAGACATTTAGATTTAGTCACTGTTTATGAAAATTGTGTTTGCCACTTACATTCTCAACATTTACCTCACCATTTTTCAGGTAAATAGTTTCAGTTCTGTCATGGTGATCAACATTAGCCATTAATTTATACTATTGTTTGGATGTTTGAAAAGTGAAACAAATTATATGTGTGTGATTAGTATTCATTTTACCAATCCTAAATTTGTTTAGGCATGCCATTAACCTGCTAGAATTTTGTTTAAATGGTAACACCTACTTACTATTCATAGTGGCATTAGTTCTGATTTTAGAAGACATTGAGCAATAGTATTATAATAAAAATCAAGCAATTTTAGGTATTGCCAAAGTAGCATTCTGGAAAAGGCAAATGATTCCTAGTAGTTGAGTTCTCAAGTAATAATAATTTTTAAAATCTATGTTATTTAAGCTTCATTTGAATATCCACATTTTGAAATTTTAAATGGAACTATTACAATTGAAGGCTAAGTTATAAAACTTCATTTTCTGTCAATAGCTTGGAAAAAACTAGATAAACTCAATACAAATACTTGCTATAGAATCACTGCTTCTATGTGAACTTTTATAACTGTAAAATACTAGAAGCTATGTGGAAAAATGCTCAATTCAAGATCCAAAGGAAAAGAAACCAAGTGCAACATAGTCCATTTTAATAGTTTGCTTTAAAAAGTGTAATTTGTATACTTGTGGTGGATTCATGTTGATGTATGGCAAAACCAATACAATATTGTAAAGTAATTAACTTCCAATTAAAATAAGTAAATTTATATTTTAAAAAAGTTTAATTCATGAGAGAATGTTTCCATGAACATAGGTTAAGAAAGTATTCTTAATAGAACACAAAAGTGCATGAATTGGAAAGAGATATATTGTAACTAAGATATTCTCATTAATTGCCACCCTTAAGGTAGTGGTTAAATTGCAAGCTATGTAATAGGCAATATATTTCCATGATTTATAACCAACAAAGGGCTTAGCCAACATGAAAAGTGAAAGTGTTAGTCGCTCAGTCATGTCCCATTCTTTGCAATCCCATGAACTGTAGCCAGCCAAGCTCCACTGTCCACGGAATTCTCCAGGCTAGAATACTGTAGTGGGTAGCCATTCCCTTTTCCAGGGGATCTTCCCGACCCAAGGATCAAACCCAGGTCTCCCAGATTTCAGATTCTTTACCATCTGAGCCACCAGGGAAACCCTAGATAGCATAGAGAACTTATATAAATCAAAAGGTAGAAAGAAACTAGTCCACAAAATGGGCAAAAGAATTCAATGGACAGATAGCATTAGCAAATAGGTACATGAAGATATGTTCAATTCTTTAGTCATCAGAGAAATCCAAGCTGGAATTACAGTGAAATAACACTGCACATGAAACTGACTGGTAAAAAATATGGCACAAATGAATGCATAAAAAATTAAAATAGACAGTGGTGAATATAGGCAAGAATGTGAAGCAATAGCAAATCTCATACTCTGTAGGTGATACTATCAACTGGCATAAAATTCTACCAAACTGTAATAATGTAAACTAGTTCACCTTCTTTGGAAAATTATCAGTACCTTCTGAAACTCAAAAGTTATATATTGCTTTACTTCCCTGGTGGCTCAGACAGTAAAGAATCTGCCTACAGTGTGGGAGACCTGGATTTGACCCCTGGGTTGTGAAGATCCTCTGGAGGAGGGCATGGCGACTCACTCCAGTATTCTTGCCTGGAGAATCCCTATGGACAGAGGAACCAGGGGGCTACAGTCCATGGGGTCATAAAGAGTTGGACATGACTGAGCTACTAAGCACACAGGTTACTAATGTTACTATACTCAAGTCTGGCTGCCTGCCACTCAAAAGTCAATACTCAAGAAGCATGTGTTGGTAGGAAAGAACGGTTGCTTTAGTTAGAACGTTAGCAATCTGAGAAGGCATACTTGTGTCCTCCAAAACCAGCTCCCAAGATTCTGCTCAACCATGATAGTTTTCAAAGGGAAAAAGAAGAGCAGTAATCTCAGTTAGTCAATGAGGCAAAAGGTTAAGTTCAGCATCATTTTTTTGTGAGTGCAGGCTGCCCGAATCCTCATGCTCTTTCTTCAGTTAGTAGCTTGCCCCTGTGGTCTGCCTGCAGGATTGCTAAGGGGCTGATAGGGATTGAGAACTAGTCATTGTTTAACTACTTAATTCTTCAATTCTACTTTTTTTAATCTAGGAAAGAATCAAAGGTTAGGCAAGTATTATGTGCCTTTCATAGAGCATAAATCAGGAGTTAGGTTACATGTTACCTTGTGATCTCATTTTTATAATTTAGGTTTAAGGGGAACAGAAATGGACAAACTGGAAAGGGGCAAAAGAACTGTTTTCAGTAAAGCATATCACTCCCAGATACACATACACCACAAAAGTACACATATTTGTGCCATACAACATATGCCAGAATGTTTGTGGCAGGTTTATTTGTAATAGCTTCCCATTGGAGACCAAGCAGAATTCCAGAAACTATAAAATAAATCGTGATACAGGTATCTATGAGAGAAATTGTGAGTTCTGTTTCTTATCACCACGGTAAGCAAATATGACAGTAAAGTGAGTCACATGAGTCTTTTGATTTCCCAGTTTGTATGAAAGTAATGTTTATACTATATTGTAGTCTGTGAAGCATGCAAGAGTATTGTCTAAGCAATGTACATACCTTAATTTAAAATATTTAAGAGCTAAAAAAAAAGGCTGACTGGCATTTGAGTCTACAGAGTCATAATTGTTTTGTGTGTGGGTGAAGGGCTTGGCCTCATTGTTGATGACCGCCGACTAGCCTGAGTGGTGGATGCTGAAGACTGGGGTGGCTGTTGCAATTTTTAAAAATAAGGTAACAGTCAAGTTTTCTGCATAGACTGACTTTTTCTTTCTCTTGAACACTTAGAGGGCTTTGCATAGTTATTAGTCCGCCTAATTCCAATATTGTTATGTCACAGGGAATTGGAAGGACCAAGGAGAGGATGAGAAACTAGGGAATGGCTGGGCAGTGGTGCAGTCAGAACACATACAGCATTTACCAGGTAAGGTTGTCCTCGTATGGGTGAGATTCCTGGTGCCCTCAATTACAACAGGTCACATCAAAGGTCACTGACTGCAGATCACCATGATGCAAGTAATAGTTGTGAGAAAGTTACCAGAATGTGAGGCAGAGACACAGAATGAGCAAATGCTATGGAAAAATGGAGGCAGCAGACTTAGGGCAGGTTTGCCACAAGCTTTCAATCTGTAAAGGAAAAAAACAAAACCCAAAACTAATACTTATGAAGTGCTACAAATCAAAATCAAAGGGCAATAAAATGAGTAACTCTGTGTATTCATAGAATGAATACTATGCAACTATGAAAAAAAAACAAAACTATGAATCTCAAGAGGAAAATAATGAGCAAAAGAAAATGCATCTCAGTACAATGCAACCATTCACTTATTTGTACATTTTTCTTATTAAACTGTACTTTAATAAAAAGATAATAATTTAGCTCATGATATGATTATTATAGTGAAACTCAACAAATGTAGTCCAGATGCAGAGAATTTCATCAACAAATTGGACAGAACAAGTTTTAAGTTTGTGGTACAATTAGTGAAACAACTTTCTCATTGCCTGAAGAGGTCCCACAATTCATTTCAGTTCAGGTGCTTAGTAGTGTTCCACTCTTTGTGATCCATGGATTGCAATACACCAGGCCTCCCTGTCCATCATCAACTCCCAGAATTTACTCAAACTCATGTCCATTGAGTTGGTGATGCCATCCAACCATCTCATCCTCTGTTGTCCCCCTCTCCTCCTGCCTTCAATCTTCCCCAACATAAGGGTCTTTTCAAATGAATCAGCTCTTTGCATCAGGTGGCCAAGGTACTGGAGTCCTTCCAATGAATATTCAGGACTGATTTCCTTGAGGTTAGACTGGCTGGATCTCCTTGCAATCCAAGGGACTCTCAAGAGTCTTCTCCAACACAACAGTTCAAAAGCATACATTCTTTGGTGCTCAGCTTTCTTTATCCTCTAACTCTCACATCAATATATGACTACTGGAAAAAACATAGTTTTGACTAAATAGACCTTTGTTGGCAAAGTAATGTCTCTGTTTTTTAATATGCTGTCTAGGTTGGTCATAACTTTTTTTTCCAAGTAGCAAGGGTCTTTTAATTTCATAGCTACAGTCACCATCTGCAGTGATTTTCAGTTCAGTTCAGTTCAGTCGCTCAGTCGTGTTTGACTCTTTGTGCCCTATGAATCGCAGCATGCCAGGCCTCCCTATCCATCACCCTCTCCCTGAGTTTACTCAAACTCATGTCCATCAAGTCAGTGATGCTATCTAGCCATCTCATCCTCTGTTGTCCCCAATGCAGTGATTTTAGACCTCCCCAAAATAAAGTATGTCACTGTTTCCACTATTTGCCATGAAAGTGATGGGACCAGATGCCATGATCTTAGTTTCCTGAATGTTGAGTGTTAGGCCAACTTTTTTACTCTCTTCTTTCACTTTTATCAAGAGGCTCTTCAGTTCTTTCCTTTCTGCCATAAGAGTGGTATTATCTGCATATCTGAGGTTATTGATATTTTTCCTGGCAATCTTGATTCCAGTTGGTGCTTCATCCAGCCCAGCATTTCTCATAAAGTATTGTGCATATAAATTAAATATGTGGAGGTCCCACATATAATTTAAAACAATATAAAAATAATGTGAAGTGAAGTGAAAGTCGCTCAGTTATGTCTGACTCTTTGTGACCCCATGGACTATACAGTCCATGGAATTCTCCAGGCCAGAATACTGGAGTGGGTAGCCTTTCCCTTCTCCAGGAGCTCTTCCCAACCCAGGGATCAAATCCAGGTCTCCCACATTACAGGCAGATTCTTTACTAGCTGAGCCACAAGGGAAGCCTAAAATAATGTTAAGTGAAACGATTATAGTGTAGAAACACTAAATCTTGTCATTTAATCGAGTGTAAAGTTCTCAGAACACATGTGTATCCTGCTTTAGTAAAATATTGTCCAACTCACAAAATGTTTATTGAATTTTTAAATGTGCATGAGGCACTTTGATAGGGGAAAAATAAGGAAAAGACCTAGCACTTCTTTCAAAGAAGTAGCCATCAAGATGTACATTACAGGAGTACTCACTCTTAAATTTAGTATATTTTTACACTTGGATATATACTTTCAAAACAAGGAATAAATAATCACTGTGACAAGGTTACAGTCTGTGTTCTTTATATGATTTAAAATAAGGGAAAACCCTTTAATCTAAAGGTGAAGTTCATGCCTGTAGTTTAAAAAAAAAGGTGTCAGTGTGAAAGCAACTGAAAAGGATTTTAAAGGATTGGGGAATGGCTGCACTTATTACAGGGAATAATTAAGGTTAAGAGTGAGACAAGAGCACTCCAGGAAAAGATGATTTCTTGAGCTGAGAAGGAGCTGTTGAAAACTGTGGGATAATTCCAAATAACAGCTGGTCATATTGTTTGCCAGCTTTGTAAAATAAAAATCNAAAGGATTGGGGAATGGCTGTACTTATTATAGGGAATAATTAAGGTTAAGAGTGAGACAAGAGCACTCCAGGAAAAGATGATTTCTTGAGCTGAGAAGGAGCTGTTGAAACTGTGGGATAATTCCAGATAACAGCTGGTCATATTGTTTGCCAGCTTTGTAAAATAAAAATCTGAAAGAAATGTAAGACAAGATCTGGAAGTTATTGGGCTTATTTTACAACAGAGTTTTCCTTTTTAACTCAGAAGAAGATTACCTATTAATTTGTTAGGCAACAGATGAAGTATCAAACTACTACTGACATTTTATGAATTAGTAAGACTTACATTAAACTGATCCTTTAGGAAGGCATAATAAAATCTAGATGAGAGTAAATAGGGTGAAAGTAAGTAAGGAAATGACTATGAATAATAAAAGTTATTTAACTTTTACAGAAAAAAATAGGATCATTATAGAATATATTGGTCCTAGTTTTTTTTTTTATTGTGCTAGTATTGCCTGACATTATATTAGTTTCAGTTTCATGTGTATAGCATAGTGATTCAATGTGCAAAGTGATTCCCACATATTGCATAATGATCACCATGAAAAGTCTAGTTAACTTTGTCACCATACATAAGTAGAGATTTTTTTTATCATGAAGACTTTTAATATCTACTCTCTTGGCAACTTTCAAATATGCAAAAAATACCTTATTAAAGAGTCAGACATGACTGAGTGACTAAACAACAAAATTTTTAACTCTAGTCACCGTGCTTTACATTACATCCCTATGACTTAATTTTTATAACTGGGCGTTTATACCTTTTGACCCCCTCTGCTCTTTTCATTTACCCACCACCCCCAATCTCTACCTCTGCCAATCACCAATGTGTTCTCTCTATTTATGAGCTTGGCCTTATTATTATTATCTTTTTTTTTTTTTAATTTTGGTTTTTCTCTTTGTTTTTAGATTCTGCATGTAAGATCATATAATATATGTCTTTTTTTGTCTGACTTGTCTCACTTAGCATAGTGCCCTTAATGTTTCATCTATGTTGTTGCAAATGACAAGATTTCATTCTATTTTATGGATGAATGAGGCATGCATTCTCAGTTGTGTCTGACTCTTTGTGACCCTATGCACTGTAGTGCCCCAAGCCTCTCTGTCCATGGAGTTTTCCAGGCAAGAATACTGGTGTGGATTACCAATTCCTTCTCCAGGGGATCTTCCTGACTCAGGGATGGAAGCTGCATCTCTGCTATTTCCTGCACTGGCAGACAAGTTCATTACTGCTGAACCACATGGGAGTCGTTATGGATGAATAATACTCCATTATATATTCCATGGCTTCCCCGATAGCTCAGCTGTTAAAGAATCCCTCTGCAATGCAAGAGACCTGAGTTGGATCCATGGGTTGGGGTGATCTGCCGGAGAAGGGAATGGAAAGCCACTCTAGTATTCTTGCCTGGAAAATCCCATGGACAGGGGAGCCTGGTAACCTACAGTCCATGGGGGTCTCAAAAAGTTGGACATAACTGAGCAACTAACACTTTCATATATACCACATTTTCTTTATCCATTCGTCCATGGATGGACAGTTACGTTGTTTCCATATCTTGGCTATTATAAATAATGCTGCAATGAACGTAGGGTTATATATATCTTTTTGAGTTATTCTTGTTTTCTTTGGATAAATATCCAGAATTCCTTGTGTTTGGTTGAAAATCAGAGAAGAAAAATCTGGGATTTAAAAGGACTTCAAAGTTTGAGGTATAGGTGACTGGGGATCAAGTAATGAAAGAGTAGCCCTAGCCAAAGTTAGTAGATTGTTTTCTTTGTGTTCATAGAAACTTGCCAATGAATGGAGAGAAATTAGAGGAAGGTGAAACTGAAGGCAGAGAAAGGTCAGGGAAGAGATTTTCATCTTAGAGTTAAATCAATGCTTTATTTTTCTCTCATCACAATTTTTAAAACATTCTTTATATTCAAATATGTTTTATTCTATTTTACTGAGAAAAAATTTGAAATTGCTTCCAAATAGTTTTCCAAAAATCACTATTTATTTTACTTGCATCATTATGTGTGTGTGTGTGTGTTTGTCTGTGTTTGTATACCTGTTGATTACCCCCTTTGTCTCTTAAAAATAATTTTATACAGGTCTAGATCTTATCTATAATGTTTGATGATTCTTTCTCTTATTTTAAATTCTGTTTGAATCTCTCTGTATGTAATCTTCCACTGATGATTAGGTCACTTCAACTACCATTTTCCTATTACATTGTCATTTTTTCCCCATTTAATTTCAATATGAATGCAAATCTGTATTGTATTAGCACCTTTATGTGAATAACTTACTTTCCAAACTTAAAAAGTCTGTAAGCAAACTCTTCTCTTTAATATCTGATGTTCCTCTAGCTTATTTCTGTTCTCTAAATGGCACCACTATTTGTCATGCTTTTATTTATTCAATCTTTCTGAATTTTGAAACCATGATACCTTGCAGGATTAGTGGGAGAGACAGATATGTAAATTCTGGGGTAGGATGCAAGCAGATTAGAGTTGGAGACTGTGACATTGTGATTACAGGACTTCAGAGGAATGTCATGGTGTGTAGCTAAAATTCATCAGCTGGAAGAATGGACGGGATACGTGTTTAGCCAAAATCTTCAGTGCTTTACTGGAAAAGGATCGCTGTCCTTGTTAACTCTTCCAGACCTCTGAGTTGTAAGCAGCTGAGTACCAAGGGATTCTGCAGTCATCTGAGGTCCAAGTCCTGGAAAGCCTCAGGGCAGAAAAAGAGACTCTCAGTAGGTGGCCAGGGCAGACACACTTGAGTTACACTTATCAGAATCTGGTCTGTGCTGGTCAGAAATTACTGGAGCTAATTGCTGAAGTCTTTGCCAAATAAGAGATGAGTGTAGAGAATGTGAAGCAATAAGAAATATCTGGCACATTGCAATTTTTCTACATTTTAAGAGACTAGATTACTTTTCAGTTACCAAACCTGACCTCTGTGTTACCCTCTTGCTTACTGTGATCAAGCTAATCCCTAAGAAAAAGAAATGCAAAGTGGCAAAATGATTGCCTGAGGAGGCCTTACAAATAGCTGAGAAAAGAAAAGCTAAAGACAAGAAAAAAAGGAAATATATACCTCTCTGAATGCAGAGTTCCAAAGAATAGCAAGGAGAGATAAGAAAGCCTTCCTAGTGATCAGTGCAAAGAAATAGAGGAAAACAATAGAATGGGAAATACTAGTGATCTCTTCAAGAAATTTAGTGATACCAAAGGAACATTTCATGCAAAGATGGGCACAATAAAGGACAGAAATGGTATGGACCTAACAGAAGCAGAAGATAATGAAGAAGAGGTGGCAAGAATACACAGAACTATAAAAAAAGATCTTACTGACCCAGATAACCACAATGATGTGGTCACTCACCTAGAGCCAGACATCTTGGAATGCTAAGTCAAGTGGGCCTTAGGAAACATCACTGCAAACAAAGGTAGTGAAGGTAATGGAATTCCAGTTGAACTATTTCACTAAAAGATGATTTTGTGAAAGTGCTGCGCTCAATGTGCCAGCAAATTTGGAAAACTCAGCAGTGGCTGCAGGACTGAAAAAGGTCAGTTTTCATTCCAATCCCAAGAAAAGGCAATTGCAAAGAATGTTCAAACTACTGTACAATTGCATTCATCTCACATTCTAGCAAAGTAATGCTTTAAATTCTCCAATCAAGGTTTTAACTATGCATGAACCATGAACTTCCAGACATTCAAGCTGGATTTATAAAAGGTGGAGGAACCAGAGATCAAATTGCCAACATCTGTTGGATTATTGAAAAAGCAAGAGAGTTCCAGAAAATCATCTACTTCTGCTTTATTAGCTACACCAAAAACTTGGCCTATGTAGGTCACAACAGCTGTTGAAAATTCCTCAAGAGACGGCAATATCAGACCACCTTACCTGCCTCCTGAGAAATCTATATTCAGGGCAAGAAGTAACAGTTAGAACCAGAGATGGAACAACGGACTGGTTCCAAATTGGGAAAAGGAGTACATCAAGGCTCTATATTGCCACTGTGCTTATTTAACTTGTATGAAGAGTACATCATGAGAAATGCTGGGCTGGGTGAAGTGCAAGCTGGAATCAAGATTACCGAAAGAAATATCAATAACCTCAGATATGCAGATGATACCATCCTTATGGTAGAAAGTGAAGAAGACCTAAAGAACCTCTTGATGAAAGGGAAAGAGGAGAGTGAAAAAGCTGGCCAAAAACTCAGCATTCACAAAATGAAGACCATGGCATCTGGTCCCATCACGTCATGGCAGATAGATGGAGAAACAATGGAAAGAGTGACAGGTTTTATTTTCTTGGTCTCTAAAATCGCTGCAGATGGTGACTGCAGCCATGAAATTAAAAGATGCTTCCTTCTTGGAAAAAAAGCTTTGTCCAACCTAGACAGCATGTTAAAAAGCAGTCATTACTTTGCTGACAAAGGTTCATCTAGTCAAAGCTATGACTTTTTTGGTAGTCATGTATGGATGTGAGAGTTGAACCATAAAGTTAGCTGAGTTCCGAAGAATTGATGCTTTTGAACTGTGGTGTTGGAGAAGACTCATGAGAGTCCTTTGGACTGCAAGGAGATCCAACCAGTCCATCCTAAAGGAAATCAGTCCTGAATATTCATTGGAAGGACTGGTGCTGAAGTAAAAGTACCAATAGTCTGGCCACCTGATGCGAAGGACTGACTCATTTGAAAAGACCCTGATGCTGGGAAAGATTGAAGGCAGGGGGAGAAGAGGATAACACAGGACAAGCTGGTTGGATGGCATCACCAACTCAATGGACATGAGTCTGAGTAAGCTCCGGGAGTTTGCGATAAACAGGGAAGCCTGGTGTGTTGCAGTCCATGAGGTCACAAAGAGTTGGACACAATTGAGCGACTGAACTGAACTGAATCTGTCCTTGTAGATGCCTGTCTTCTCAGTTCTGTCTCTTCTGATTCCCACTGTTCTTTAATTCCCAGCTCAAATTATCCCTCCTTGATTTTGCTGCATTAGAAGAAGCTATTTCTTCCACCTAATTCGTATATCCCAGTACAGGAAACTGTGGTTTCCCTAATGAAGTGAATCTTTGTTAAAGACAAGAGTAGTTTTCTCTTTTTTTGTAGTGTTTGATTCTCTTCCAACTAATGCGTCTGGAAAAGTGTGTCATGATGATAGTATATCTGTGACCATATATATGTGTGTGTGTGCTTAGTCACTCAGTTGTGTCTGACTTTGCAACCCCATGGACTATAGTCTGCCAGGCTCCTTTGTCCATGGAATTTTCCAGGCATGAATATTCCTTCTCCACCTGATCTTCCTGACCCAGGGATCGAAACTGATTCTCTTGCATCTCCTGCCCTGGCAGGTGGATTCTTTATCACTGAATCATTTAGGAAGCCCATGACCATATATATCAGTTTTCCATTTCATTTGAGCCTTAACTTTCTCATCTCTATAATCTGGGTTCAGTTCAGTTCAGTTCAGTTGCTCAGTCGTGTCTGACTCTTTGCGACCACATGAATCGTAGCACACCAGGCCTCCCTGTCCATCACCAACTCCCAGAGTTCACTCAGACTTATGCCCATCGAGTCAGTGATGCCATCCAGCCATCTCATCCTCTGTCGTCCCCTTCTCCTCCTGCCCCCAATTCCTCCCAGCATCCGAGTCTTTTCCAATGAGTCAACTCTTTGCATGAGGTGGCCAAAGTACTGGAGCTTCAGCTTTAGCATCATTCCTTCCAAAGAAATCCCAGGGCTGATCTCCTTCAGAATGGACTGGTTGGATCTCCTTGCAGTCCAAGGGACTCTCAAGAGTCTTCTCC
>SJYA01002636.1:296187-324232 GCA_006410615.1 Neotragus moschatus
GTTTTCCGAATGTTGAGCCTTAAGCCAATTTTTTCACTCTCCTCTTTCACTTTCATCAAGAGGCTCTTTAGTTCCTCTTCACTTTCTGCCATAAGGGTGGTGTCATCTGCATATCTGAGGTTATTGATATTTCTCCCAGCAATCTTGATTCCAGCTTGTGTTTCTTTCCAGTCCAGCATTTCTCATGATGTATTCTGCATATAAGTTAAATAAGCAGGGTGACAATATACAGCCTTGACGTACTCCTTTTCCTATTTGGAACCAGTCTGTTGTTCCATGTCCAGTTCTAACTGTTGCTTCCTGACCTGCATACAGATTTCTCAAGACGCAGGTCAGGTGGTCTGGTAATCTTGGTTAATAATACCTATTTTGGTGGGTTATTTCCAGTTTTAAATATTGACCTATAAGTAACAGGCTTTCACAGAATGAGTGACCTTGGAGAGTTCGCTTCTCACCTGCAAGGCCACACTAGAAATCAGGCAGTTGGTTGTTGTTACTTCCCTTTATGTTCTGCTGAGGTAATTTATTGAAAATTTAGTTGTTCCTGGCTACTTCCCAGGTGGCTCAGTTGATAAAGTATTTACCTGCTCAATGCAGGAGACACAAGAGATGCAGTTACCATCCCTGCATCACGAAGATCCCCTGGAGAAGCACATGGCTACCCATGCCAGTATCGTTTCCTGTAAAATCCCATGGACAGAAGAGCCTGCTGGGCTACAGTGCATGGGGTCACAAAGAGTTGGACATGACTGAGCGTACAGCCACACACGGGTAATGTTTTCTTCTCTGGTGAGGATTACATTTCTTTTTTCAGTTTATCTGATCCCCTGATTGCCATAGAGGTCATAAGCACTGTGGGGAGGGACAGTACGGCCTTGGAATAAAGCTGATGCTGAGGTAGACAGAGCAGAGAGCAAAATGATCCCACTGTCTGTCCTTTTGGAACCTTTTCTACCTCTGACCTCTAATTTTATGAACACATTTCCTAAATATTCAGGCCTGAGTTGGTTTTTCTGGGTTCTCACTGTTTTAAAGTATCTAAAATGATAGATCCTTCATTCTACCTCTACTGATGTTTATGCTTCCCATTTATCTCAAACGCTGTTGCTGTCCATGCCATAAGGTCAAGCGTTGGCAAAATATTAGACCACAGGAAACACGGCAGCCTCAGAGAAACATGACTCAGCACACAGTGTGGGACCACTCAGGGCCCTGCCAGTCTGCACAGGGTTTGTTCAGCTTTCCAGGCTCCCCGCAGCCTCTGAAGCTTGGCCTCCCTGGAGGCCCTGCCCATATGCTTACCTTTATTACAACCTGTGGTTGCCAGGCATCTGCTAAATTACCATTTTGAATGCTTAATGGTGACTTCATTTGTGTACAAAAAGGAAACTCTTTGCCCCTCATGGGGTCACAAAGAGTCGAACATGACTGAGCTGAACTGAAGTTAAAATGGCAGCGTGCCATAGTGGAGAGCCTGCATATAGGTGTAGCCAAGACTTGAGCTAAGAGGCTTAGAGGCTTCGGTGTGCCGTGGGAACTCAGGTTGTGTTCATATGAGTGCGCTTATTGTACTTTCTCAGAACAATAAAGTAAACAGATTGTCTCCTCAGAGAGAAAAGGAAGTTCAATAATGTAGGATTTGCTTTGCTTCTGTCTAAAGCCCTTATGTTTTTTCAGCTCCCCAAAACATATCACAGAGAATGTAGGAGAGTATTGGCAACATCTAAAAGGATATAAAGGCAACAGTAGCAGGTGTTCTCTGATCCTGTGCAAGCTGGTTCATCATGGTGGCTTCCTTCCTGCAAAGCTTCTAGCTCATTCTGTAGCAACACCTGATTAGACAGCAGTGCACTGCCACATTCCCAGCTGTCCTTTCCTCCCTCAGTTAACTTTTCCTGTCAGTGCAGTTGAGTTATCAAATGCTGTAAGTGCTATGTCAATACCACTTCAAATATAAAACACTAGCCATGCAAAGGCTAAGGCAAATTGTTTTCCGACTAACTGCTGGCAGCCTGCTCTTACAGATTAAGGCCAGGTCTCTCCACAAAGCACTGAAGCAGCAAATTTAAAAGGAGGCAAATAGAACATAGACTATTTGGCATCAGAGATAAAACAGTTCATTACCTGGTTAATGTTTGCATTTTCTTAGTTTAGAGCAAGCATAAAATTACAGATGACAAAGTGACACTTAATAGACGCTGGACATTTCAAAAGAAATGTAGTTTTTAAAGACATTCCTCTACCATTCCTGCAATAAATAAAGGTAGGATGAGGTGGGAAGATTGTATCAGGTACAAATCTCAAAGGCAGAAAATATAGGGGAAAGAACTATGGTCTGGCCCCAATTCTATGAATTGTTAATTATGGAAATTGGGCCAAGCCACTCTCCTAGCAAAGACTTAATTTTCAAATTTGTTATACAGAAATTAAAACAGCTATGTTCTCTACTATGCAGAGTTGTGGCAAAAATGAAATAAAACCTCATATATAAAAGTGTGTTAAAGTGTGTTAGAAATTCTAAGCCACAGTGACAAAATTTAAGCCGTTCTTTTGTGTGAAGATCCACTGAATTACATTCAATCTGCAATGTCAGTGCGTAATAGCCTGAGAACAATGAAATCACGGAACACGCAGTGGAGGCTGAGATGGTCTTGATACACAGAGGTGTTTATACTTAACCCAACTCAGCCTCTCAGAGGTAAGAGGCACTTTAGAAGCCATCTAGTCCATCTATAGCTAGAGTCCTGTACTGCTCTGTCAAGGAGCTTTTTCTGCTTGTACTTGGACATGTTTTGTGATAGAGAGTTCAGTTCTTACTTATTTGATCCCAGTGTGCTGGGTGATGTTTCTTATCTTAATGGAGTGACCCATGCCTTCACATTAACTCTTAACATATACTATTATTACAGTTTTCTTGGGAAAGCTAATTGTTTTCAGCTTGGTTCTGCTAGCCATCCTCTTTCTAAATGGTTCAGTAGTAACAAGATGATCTAAAGTATGTTTTCTGTTCTTTACTCTCCCTAACTTTTGTAGGTGGAGGGTGCAGCCCCTATCAGCTAGGCAAAGTGGACTGAAGTTTTTGGACAGTTCAATTGGGTAGCTTAATAGTGATAATACTAAAAATTGTGTAATAATTCAGTCATTGAATATTTATTGCATAGTATCTTGACATTCTCAACTGGATTCTGACATTATTTATTTAAAATTGTCTATAATATTTTAAATATCTGTTCCCTATTTTAAAGTATTAAAATAGTTTGTGTATTCCCCTTTTGTTAGAAAACNCGGACAGTTCAATTGGGTAGCTTAATAGTGATATAACTAAAAATTGTGTAATAAACAATTCAGTCATTGAATATTTACTGCATAGTATCTTGACATTCTCAACTGAATTCTGACATTATTTATTTAAAATTGTCTATAATATTTTAAATATCTGTTCCCTATTTTAAATTATTAAAATAGTTTGTGTATTCCCCTTTTGTTAGAAAACAGAATACATAAGAAAACAAAAATATATATTAAAAGATTGGACTGTTTAAACATAATAAAAATATGAGACATTCACACAATAGGTATTAAATTAATACTTGATTAAATTATATATGATCAATAAAAAGCATACCAAATACAAACACTGATATATATATATATATATATTTAGATGTTATTATTTTATTCATACTTAGCCGTTGAAGGATAGGAGTGACCATATTTATAAAATATCATGTATTTCTATTTTAAAAAAATCATATGAACAGATGCTCATTGCCTACTTAATCTCTAGAGCAAGGAGTCTTTATGAGTTTGTGATGCCCAAATATCCAACCCACTTTGATTAATTATTTATTTTTTTGTCTGCCAGACTAGATCAGAGTGAGAAAGAGAGTGATTTGGGGGNATATATATATATTCAGATGTTATTATTTTATTCATACTTAGCCATTGAAGGATAGGAGTGACCATATTTATAAAATATCATGTATTTCTATTTAAAAAAAATCATATGAACAGATGCTTATTGCCTACTTAATCTCTAGAGCAAGGAGTCTTTATGAGTTTGTGATGCCCAAATATCCAATCCACTTTGATTAATTATTTATTTTTTTGTCTGCCAGACTAGATCAGAGTGAGAAAGAGAGTGATTTGGGGGGTGGGAGTATAGATGGCTCCTTGGAGAAGGGAATGACAATCCACTCCAGTATTCTTGCCAGGAGAAGCCCACGGACAGAGGAGCCTGGCGGGCCACAGTCCATAGGGTCGCAAAAAGTCGGCCACAACTGAGTGACTATCACTGCTACTACTTTAGATGGCTCGGCAGGTAAAGAATCTGCCTGCNGGGTGGGAGTATAGATGGCTCCTTGGAGAAGGGAATGACAATCCACTCCAGTATTCTTGCCAGGAGAAGCCCACGGACAGAGGAGCCTGGCGGGCCACAGTCCATAGGGTCGCAAAAAGTCGGCCACAACTGAGTGACTATCACTGCTACTACTTTAGATGGCTCGGCAGGTAAAGAATCTGCCTGCAGTACAGGAGACATGGCTTTAATCTCTGCCTGGGTCAGGAAGATCCCCTGGAGGAGGAAATAGCAACCTATTCCAATATTCTTGCCTGGAAAACTCCACAGACAGAGGAGCCTGGCAGGCTGCAATCCATGGGACACAAATAATCTGACATGACTGAGCACTTGGCACAGAGATAAATGCAGTAGAGTCAAGAAGACTGTTTAATGTAGAGAAAACAATATTGAAAACACCATGTAGCAGTTGTGATTTTTCTGGCTCCCAAACATCTGAAAATCTTCAATACATTTAGGCAATTTCTATTATTTGTTCATATACAAATCAATTTATTTAACATGGAGTGGGTATGCAGTGGGAATAAGGTAAGCAAGGTTGCTGCCTTCATTAACCTTAAATTCTAGAGGTTTACTATAGGAAAAGAGAGGTCATCACCCATTATAACTGAAGGAAAGATGCTTTGATTTTCAGGTCCCTTCAGTCTTCCCCCTTCCACACATCCATACACACGGACTGTTTGCAACATGAACAAGAGCTTTAACTTGACCGTGGCTAGTCAGAAACAATCATCCATGATTTAGAATTCAGAGCTACTGATGCAAAGAATTGGCAAATCCTTCCTGGTCATATCATTAAACAGCTCCTATTCCACTCATTACAAGGACTATCACCAAATATATGTGTAATTTACTCATGTTTAATGATTTGTATAACTATTTACCATATTCTAATATTTTATTCAGCTGTAATNCTTGACCTGCATACAGATTTCTCAGGAGGCAGGTCAGGTGGTTTGATATTCCCATCTCTTTCAGAATTTCCCAAAGTTTGTTAATGATACACACAATCAAAGGCTTAGGCATAGTCCATAAAGCAGAAATAGATGTTTTTCTGGAACTCTCTTGCTTTTTTGAAGATCCAGCAGATGTTGGCAGTTTGATCTCTGTTTTGTCTGCTTTTTCTAAATCCACCTTGAACATCTGGAAGTTCATGTACTGTTGAAGCCTGGCTTAGAGAATTTTGAGCATTACTTTGCTAATATATGAGATGAGTGCAATTGTGTGGTAGTTTGAGCATTCTTTGGCATTGCCTTTCTTTGGGATTGGGTTGAAAATTGACATTTCCTATCATTTCTAAAGGGTTATTAAAGATAAATGGATAATACAAACATACATTTTATGGATAGATAAAATTTCTTTTCTGTGGTAAACCTAGGTAGGTGTTATATGTGTCTGTGATTAGATAATCTCACTTTGACTATTACAGCTGAAGATACAATAATTATTTTTAAAATGGCTCACTGAGAATACTTAATATGCATGTCTGTATTTCTAGGTCTCACACTCAGCTGATACCTGATTGTGAATAACTTCAATTAACTAGGATGATACTTGTGTTCTTCCTGTATTGGCAAATTCATTTGAATGTGGTGTGCTTTTTAACACTTGAAGATATTTCTTTAATACTGTAAAATGAATCCAAACACCCTAAAAAGTGATTTTTAAAATATACTATTCTTGTAAAGAGAAGCAAATCTATCTTGCTGAATTTAATAGCCTAAAGAACCCCTTTTTAAAGTTGGTAACTTTAATGAACTGAACACTTGTTGTTTAAACAAAAGCAAAATTCTAGGTGAGAGGGCAACAGGCAGGAAGGCTTAGGGTCTCCAAATGGAGGAAATAGGCTGCAAGTGTCAGATGTTTTTCATCTTTCTCTTAAGTAGCAAGAGGAAACAAACTACAAGTGTCAGATTTTTCTCCCTTCTCTATGCAGATTTAAAAGGGTGTTTCTCTTAAGCTTCTGTGTTGCCATGATGACACCTGGTTCCAGCTGAACTTAGCTTTTCTCAAACCTTGAGCTAAGCAATGTGTTTTTCTTATGGAAATATTTTTCTTAAGCTATGTTAATGAATTATGTATTTACCCTAAATTCTGTCTTTCTTCAAGTTGACTCTGCTTAAGACTCAGAACCAATAAGGCTCAACAAACCAGTTTGTCTTACTCATACATTTTTTTCCTAATCTATGCAGAAGGAAATGGCAACCCACTCCAGTGTTCTTGCCTGGAGAATCCCAGGAATGGTGGAGCCTGGTTGGCTGCTGTCTATGGGGTCGCACAGAGTCGGACACGACTGAAGCGACTTAGCAGCAGCAGCAACAGCAGCAGCATGTTAATGAAACTATATATTTACTTGGAAAACTGCCTTTTTTCAAGATTCATGTCAATCATTTTATGGCCCAGGATGACTCACCTTGTGTCAATGTTATCTCAAAATGCATGTTATGGATATGGGGTCTGGTGCCAGTCTCTGAGTTTTGAGACACTCCCTTTCTCTAATTAGCAGCCTGCTGGTAGCTATATAATATTCCACTAAAAACTAGCAGGGGGGCACTCTTTCTGTTCCCTTCTGATGTCTATGTCAGAAGCTTTCTCTATCGCTTTTATACTTTAATAAAATTTTATTACACAAAAGATCTGAGTGATCAAGCCTTGTCACTGGCCCCAGATTGAATTCCTCTTCTCCAGAGGCCAAGAATCCTGGCGTCTTTCAGGTCTCAGCAACAACCTTTCATAGGTATTTGAAAATAAAGCTAACCTGAGCCTGAAGTGTGAGTGCATTTGTAATTCAGGTAGTGTATTTAAAGATCCCCACTAATGAAAGGGATTGTAATTTTCTTTTTCTTTTTTTTTTTGGATTGTAATTTTCTAATGCAGATGTTGAGAGTCTGCAGCCTGCACATCAGATCTAGCCCTGTTTTTGTATGGCTGAAAAAAAAAAAAAAAAAGGACTACTTAGTGACATGCAAAAATTATGAGAACTTCACATTTCAGTGTTCAAATATGAAGTTTTATCAGTCCAGTCTCATTCATCTATTTATGTATTGTCTATGACTGTTTTTGTATTATAAAAGTGGTTGAGTAACTGTGACAGAGATTCTGTGGCCTGCAGAGCCTGAAATACTATGTGACTTTTACAGAAAAAGTTTGCTGACCCCCGATCCAGTGAATAAGATGATAGGTCCTGTCGGGCGAGTATGTAATTTCCTGTTTTGTTTCGCCGCAGCAAAAGTTTGAAGTGGCAGGTGCATCAGTGTTACAGCTCAGTTTCATTAGGAAAAACAAAGTATAATACAACCTTGAGGAGTGAGGGCAGGCCGACCCAAAAGATGAAGAGAAGAGAGAGCCTCAATCCTTCTAGGCTTCCTCCTTTTACACATTAGTCCCCTCCCCACTGAGGCTGCCCTATGTAAATTGGGCTAGCCAGGAGGGCTGTTTGTTTTGCCTGAGGTCCTCACTCCAGTCCTCAGACCTTCCTTTGTTCTATTTTCGTGGGCTTTTCCCTTCTTTGCCTTTTAGCCACTGCCATTTTGGACTCCTTTTTCTATTCTATTAACTACTTAACAGTTCTATGGATTTCATTCATTACTGTGTATTCCCCAGAAAAATAGAAAATCATTCTGGATTTGGTTATGTTTCCTCCAGCCCTGCACTTTTTGGACTTAATATGTACATACTCATTTGCAGGAGTACCAACTGCACCTGCATCCAGGTTCAGGAGTGGCCCTGCCCGTGGGGCCAGCAACCTGTGTGTGCCCATGTTCTGAGCTGAGGGACAGAGTCTTCTGCTGTAGGTCTAATTGACTCACCTCTCAATTGGTCTGAACCTTTCCAAAGATATCCTACTTTCCTGGAGGTCATGAAAACTACCCATATTCTTTCCTTTTCTGATTAAATCCAATAAATAGTTTCTTATAATGAAAAATTCTGATGGTTACAAAACCAAACATGCCAGTAAGCAAATAAAAAAGGTCAAGAAGATGCAAAGATGGAGACCTGCGTAAACAGATGAAGTGATTGTACACAAATGCTCTCTCAGGTCTATAAGGAACATCCAGCATCCAAGGACCTGTACTCAATAAGACATCAGAACGAGTAAAGTAGATGTGATCCACCATCTTCCAAGAAACATGAAATATAAACAGATAGGCTAGAATTAGGGGAATAAATTCAAGTAAATTTTAAATAAAATAACATGAACAGTAACACAATGAAAGTAGTTTTTTTAAGTATATTTTATTTTTTCTTTTGAGACACTCCCTTTCTCTAATTAGCAGCCTGGTGGTAGCTATATAATATTCCACTAAAGACTAGCAGGGGGGCACTCTTTCTGCTCCCTTCTGATGTCTATTTAAAAATTATTTTTTTTGATGTATAGTTGACTTACAATATTGTGTTTATTTTGCTGTACAGCAAAGTGATTCAGTTATATATATATAACATATATATATAGTATATTCTTTTTCATATTCTTCTCATATGGTTAATCACAGGATATTGAATATAGTTCCCTGTGCTATAGACCTTGTTGTTTATCCATTCAATATACAATAGTTTGCATCTCCTGATCCTGAACATCCCTCTCCCATCCCCCTCCCCTTGACAACCTGTTCTCTATATGTGTGAATTTGTCCTGTTTCATAGATAAGTTCTTTTGCTCCATCTTTTAGACTTCACATATAAGTGGTACCATATGGTATCTGTCTTTGTGAATAACTTCACTTAAAGTGATAGTCTCTATGTCCATTCATGGGTGCATGCTAAGTCCCTTCAGTCATGTCTGACTCTTTGCAACCCTATGGACTGTAAACTCTCAGACTCCTGTGACCATGGGGTTCTCCAGGCAAGAAAATATTGCAATGGATTGCCATGTCCTCCTTCAGGGGATCTTCCTGACCCAGGCATCAAAGGAGAAGGTCTCTTGCCTCTCCTGCATTGGCAGGTAAGTTCTTTACCACTAGTGCCACCTAGGAAGACCCTCGGTCCATTCATGTTGCTGCAAAAGGCACATTATTTAATTTTCTATGGCTAATATTCCATTGTATATATGTACCACATCTTCTTTATGTATTCTTCTGTTGATGGACATTTAGGTTGCTTCTGTGTCTTGGCTGTTGTAAATAGTGTTGCTATGAATGTGGAAGTGCGTGTATCTTTTCAAATTACAGTTTGTCTGGGTTTATGGCCAGGAGTGGGATTGTAGATCATAAGGCAACTCTACTTTGGGTTTTTTTTGAGGACCCTCCACACTGTTTTCCACAGCGGCTGTGCCAATTTACATTCCCACCAACAGTGTAGGAGGGCTTCCTTTTCTCCACAGCTTCTCCAGTGTTTGTTATTTGTACAATTTTTAATGATGGCCATTCTGACCAGTGTGAGTGGTACGTCACTGCAGTTTTGATTTTCATTTCTCTAATAACTAGTGATGATGAGCGTCTTTTCCTGTGCCTATTGGCCATATGTGTGTCTTCTTTGGAGAAATGTCTGTTTAGGTCTTCTGCCCCTTATTTGACTGGGTTTGCTGTTGTTGTTGTTGTTTGTTTGTTTGTTTTTTAATTAATTTTTTTTTTTTTTTTTTTTTACTTTACAATACTGTATTGGTTTTGCCATACATTGACATGAATCCGCCACAGGTGTACATGAGTTCCCAACCCTGAACCTCCCTCCCACCTCCCTCCCCATATCATGTCTCTGGGTCATCCCAGTGCACCAGCCCCAAGCATCCTGTATCCTGTATCGAACCTAGACTGGTGATTTGTTTCTTACATGATAGTATACATGTTTCAATGCCATTCTCCCAAATCATCCCACCCTCTCCCTCTCCCACAGAGTCCAAAAGTCTGTTCTTTAAATCTGTGTCTCTAGCTGTCTCGCATACAGGGTTATCATTACCATCTTTCTAAATTCCATATATATGCATTAGTATACTGTATTGGTGTTTTTCTTTCTGGCTTACTTCACTCTGTATAATCAGCTCCAGTTTCATCCGCCTCATTAGAACTGATTCAAATGTATTCTTTTTAATGGCTGAGTAATACTCCATTGTGTATATGTACCACAGCTTTCTTATCCATTCANACCTCCCTCCCCATATCATGTCTCTGGGTCATCCCAGTGCACCAGCCCCAAGCATCCTGTATCCTGTATCGAACCTAGACTGGTGATTTGTTTCTTACATGATAGTATACATGTTTCAATGCCATTCTCCCAAATCATCCCACCCTCTCCCTCTCCCACAGAGTCCAAAAGTCTGTTCTTTAAATCTGTGTCTCTAGCTGTCTCGCATACAGGGTTATCATTACCATCTTTCTAAATTCCATATATATGCATTAGTATACTGTATTGGTGTTTTTCTTTCTGGCTTACTTCACTCTGTATAATTGGCTCCAGTTTCATCCACCTCATTAGAACTGATTCAAATGTATTCTTTTTAATGGCTGAGTAATTCTGCATTGTGTATATGTACCACAGCTTTCTTATCCACTCATCTGCTGATGGACATCTAGGTTGCCTCCATGTCCTGGCTATTATGAACAATGCTGCGATGAATATTGGAGTACACGTGTCTCTTTCAATTCTGGTTTCCTTGGTGTGTATGCCCAGCAGTGGGATTGCTGGATCGTAAGGCAGTTCTATTTCCAGTTTTTTAAGGACTCTCCACACTGTTCTCCATAGTGGCTGTACTAGTTTGCATTCCCACCAAAAGTGTAAGAGGGTTCCCTTTCCTCCACACCCTCTCCAGCATTTATTGCTTGTAGACTTTTGGATCGCAGCCATTCTGACTGGCGTGAAATGGTACCTCATTGTGGTCTTGATTTGCATTTTCCCTTAAAAGCAGCATATTTCTGAAGAGTCACTGGGTGTGAAGGAAACAGTGACTTTCAATGTCACAAAATATGAGCAATCAAGAAAAGACTGGCAGAAAGGACGGGAGGAAGGAACTTTTCTCTATAATTTCTAAATTCTCTTGATTCAGCCAAGGCACTAACAAGTCTCATACTCTGTTTCCTCATCTTCAAATCTAGGAAAAATTTGACCTCCTTTTAGGGTTAATTGTGATGACTAAATGACCCTGGTTAAGAGTGTGATTTCAAATCAGTCTGGGAATTAAATTCCTCCACCCCCAAAATTTAATATCAGGGTACATTTGGCAAGTTACATATTCTTTCTAGTTTGGTTTTCCTCCTCTGTAAGTGGGGATTACAGTATTAGTATCTAATAGATAAGCTATTGTGATGCATTAAATGAAGGGTCATGTTTTAGTTCTTGGCAGAGTGCCTGCATATAAATGATAAATGGAAGCAAAGCAGCATAATGACTTGTCTAGGGTGGTCAAATAGGAAGTGAAGTCAGTCCCCCACCGGCCCTTATTGTCTACTTTGGAACCGCAGTGAAACACTCTTGAGCAGGTTTCCTTCAGATAGGTAGGGATGACAATAGATAAGATGCAAGTACTTCTTTTTAGAACTGCATTGACATCTTTCAAATTGGCCTCTATATCCAGTTGCTGTTTTAGAAGTGGGGAGTCACACAGTTTTGTGAGAACAAACCATGTGTTATACAAGCCCTTTCATCCTATGTTCAGAACTGACTTTTCTCACAGCATTCCTCAGTCATATCCACATGCTAGGTAGCATAGCCTGAACCTCATTGGTCTGTATACCCTACAAGGTGACATGAGATATCAGGACTGACTTTTCATTGGCTTATTTATTTTTAAGGCAACTGCTTTAGAAACAGGTCTTATTTATTTTGACTCAATATTTATCTTGTTTAGAGAAGAAATATTTTAATAACATTGTAAGATCTAATTTTGCAGTCCATGGTTATCTAGGGGTACAGAGAGGAGTTTCTATCTGCTCTCTCATCATAGCACCTGGCATGCATAAATATACATCAATTATTTTGTCTTTATTTCTTAGTTCAAAAAAAAAAGAAAAAATTAAGAATTAAAAAAAAAAAGGACAGTTAAGAGTCATGAGAAACGCTGGGCTGGAAGAAGCACAAACTGGAATCAAGATTGCCGGGAAAAATATCAATAACCTCAGATATACAGAAGACACCACCCTTATGGCAGAAAGTGGAGAGGAACTAAAAAGCCTCTTGATGAAAGTGAAAGAGGAGAGTGAAAAATTTGGCTTAAAGCTCAACATTAAGAAAACGAAGATCATGGCATCTGGTCCCATCACTTCATGGGAAATAGATGGGCAAACAGTGGAAACAGTGTCAGACTTTATTTTGGGGGGCTCTAAAATCACTTCAGATGGGGATTGCAGCCATGAAATTAAAAGACACTCTTTGGAAGGAAAGTTGTGACTAACCTAGATAGTGTATTAAAAAGCAGAGACATTACCAGCAAAGGTGCGTCTAGTCAAGGCTATGGTTTTTCCTGTGGTCATGTATGAATGTGAGAGTTGGACTATGAAGAAAGCTGAGCGCCAAAGAATTGACGCCTTTGAACTGTGGTGTTGGAGAAGACTCTTGAGAATCACTCGGACTGCAAGGAGATCCAACCAGTCCATTCTAAAGGAGATCAGTCCTGAGTATTCTTTGGAAGGACTGATGCTAAAGCTGAAACTGCAATACTTTGGCCACTTCATGCGAAGAGTTGATTCACTGGAAAATACTCTGATGCTGGGAGGGACTGGGGGCAGGAGGAGAAGGGGATGACACACAATGAGATGGCTGCATGGCATCACGGACTCAATGGACATGAGTTTGAGTGAACTCCAGGAGTTGGTGATGTTCAGGAAGGCCTGGTGTGCTGCAATTCATGGGGTCACAAAGAGTCAGACACGACTGAGTGACTGAACTGAACTGAAGAGTGTTTCACAAATGTCTTATATTAGTATTTGAGAATCAAATATAACACATAATAACAAATTCCAGACATTTCAGAATAACCGTGCTATATACATGTGGTCAAATATTTGGTCAATCTAATTTAGTTCAAACCTAGAAGTGGTTTTGTCATTCTCAAAAGATTTTCAGAAGTTGAGGTCAATCAAAATGGCATTCATTTTAGAGGTCTCTTAGGTGGCTCAGTGATAAAGAATCTGCCTGCCAGGCAGGAGATATGGATTTGATCTCTGGGTTGGGAAGATCTCCTGGAGAAGGGACTGGCTACCCAGTATTCTGGCCTGGAGAATTCCATGGACTGTATAGTCTATGGGGTCACAAAAAGTTGGACATGACTGAGCACCTTTCACTTCACTTCATTTTACTTAATTCCCTTCTGATCATAGATACCTGGCTTAGCATGCATATAAATTTAAACCTACTTGCTTATTTCTAGGCTTCAGTAGAGTTCAGTTTAGTTCAGGCGCTCAGTTGTGTCAGACCCTTTGTGACCCCATGAATTGCAGCATGCCAGGCCTCCCTGTCCATCACCAACTCCCAGAGCTCACTCAAACTCATGTCCATCAAGTCAGTGATGCCATCCAGCCACCTCATCCTCTGTCGTCCCCTTCTTCTGCCCCCAATTCCTCCCAGCATCAAAGTCTTTTCCAATGAGTCAACTCTTCGCATGAGGTGGTCAAAGTACTGGAGCTTCAGCTTCAGCATCATTCCTTCCAAAGAAATCCCAGGGTTATCTATTTATAATTACCTGCTATTCCTTTGAAGAAGACTTGGTACCTATCTAAAGCTATTGTCAATAAACTTGGAATTACTATTAAAATTTTTGCATGCAGTAGAGTTATTGATGAACATAAAATCTGAGAATACCCAAATCTAATCCTTTTTATGAGGTAAATTAACTTATTTTTATGCTGTATTTTTTCAAAAACCATGTTTGGTGGAAAGGAAGGAGATTCATAAAAATCATTTTTTTCAGTCATAAAAATCAAAGATGCTCTGTTTACTAAGGATATTAAATTTATAAATAATTTAAGATTAGTGAAGTGAAGTTGCTCAGTCGTGGCCAACTTTTTGCGACCCCATGGATGATAGCCTAGCAGGCTCCGCAGTCCATGGGATATTTCAGGGAAGAATACTGGAGTGGGCTGCCATTTCCTTCTACAGGGGATCTTCCCACCCAGGGATTGAACCCGGGTCTAGAGTAAACCAATTTATGAATGGTTTATGATTAGAACATTATAACTTGCTTTAAACTTTTATTAGAAATAAGTTTTTAATTTCTAATCTAACTAGATTTTGGCCAAATTTATACTTGAAATTACAAAAAAGCAGCAATGTTACTGAAAATGTTAGTCTCAACAGCCAGTTAGACTCATTTTAACATAAGTAAATAGCAAGTGTTAGACCAGTATTTAAAAAAAAAAAATCTTCTGAAAAACAGATTAACTTTATTATCAGAGAGATCATTAAGAGAATAACTTAGGAGAACATTAAATTAATTCTTTTTTATAGAAAATAAAGACCTGATGTCAGCAAAATTGGCATCTGATGAGCTCCTTAAGGTGGAAAAATATAGCTAATTCATAGAATGTAGCGAATCAGACTGTCTGAGGAACAAAATACTCAAGAAAACAAAGATATGTGTGCAAAATATTTTTTTCTCTTCTATTAATTTGAGAAATGAGAAATCTTTACTGGAGAAATTGTTTTACATTTCTGATTAAATACTTCCACCTCTCCCTTTTGAAATATCATTCAGAAAACTTCAAGTAATAATATATTAATTTTCCTATGCAAGAAGGCACACCACTTGCACAGCTAAGTAAAGAAACACACCATTCCAAAAGAAAAAGGCATTCTGTATTTCTGATTGAACAAGTGGAGAGGTTAGAAAAAGATGGGAAAAAATACATGAAAATGAGATCTTTGTGAATAAAGAGGTTTGAAAGGATTGGTAGCTTTCTTATGTTTTTCCGCCATGCAGAAGAATGAGTGATGCTGTTGAATAAATGGCCAAATAAACACTTTTCTCTTTGTGTTGTATCATCAGACGATAATCCCTTCCTATATATATTCCTGTAGCAGTCCTATGTGTGTGCATATGTGCTCGGTCGCTCACTCGTGTTCAACTCTTTGCAGCCCCGAGGACTGTAGCCTGCCAGGTTCCTCTGCCTGTGGAATTTTTCTGGCAAAAACACTGAAGTGGGGTACCATTTCCTACTACAGGGAATCTTAATGACCCAGGGAAAAAATCCATGTCTCTTGTTTCTCCTTCTTTGATAGGCAGAGTCTTCACTAGTGCACCTGGGAAGCTCAGCAAGTCCTCTAGTGGTCTATCACTGTGAATAGTGATATCTATTCATATCCATATCATATTTTGTGGATTAAATCTGTAGAGGAGCAAAATCAGCTACCCTTAAATATCTCTTTGGTGTGTGCATTCTTTCAAGCTGAAAACAATCAAGATCCAAAAGACCTTTCCCTTAACTACCTAAAAGAATTTGTAGAGGACCTGTTCCTGGAGCAGAGTTTTTACCAGAAATGTCTGCAAGCAGTCTTGTTAGAGGAGGCACACTGACTGAAACTGCCCACCCTGGCCAGGCACCATAGTAACCATTTGCATGAGTTGTTTTAGGACAGGAGATCCTGAAAAGGAATACGGAACTAATAAGCCACCACCAACTGGAAGAGTTCAGGAAAGGTCTAAAGGAGACATTGCGTGTCCGTGCACTTCCCGGAATCCCTCTCAGTAGCATCCATCTTGACTGAGCGATGTGTGTACCATCAGGAAAGACTGAATTAGAATGATTGGTCAAAGACCACCCCGAAACTAATCCCATCACCATAAAACCCGAGACTGTGAGCCACGCGGCAGAGTAGTTCTCCTGGGTTCCCTTACCCTACCGGGTGCCCTTTCCCAAGAAAATCTCTTGCTTTGTCAGCACGTGTCTCCTCAGGCAATTCATTTCTGAGTGTTAAACAAGAGGCCAGTTTTGGGCCCTGGAAGGGGTCCCTCTTCCTGCAACAGTCTGGGGTAGGTGTGGAGGAGGAAACCTGCCAGGGCCTAGTGATCAGAGTCCACTCTGCATCCCAGGTTCTCTGCAAGGCCCAGCAAGCATTTATTCAGCAACAGTAGCTTTTGAATCTACACATCAGANCTTATTTTGGGCTTCCCTGGTGGCTCAGACGGTAAAGCATCTGCCTTCAATGCAGGAGACCCGGATTCAATTCCTGGGTTGGGAATATCCCCTGGAGAAGGAAATGGCACTTCAGCACTGTTGCCATGAAAATCCCATGGACAGAGGAGCCTGATAGGCTACAGTCCAGGGGTTGCCAAGAGTCGGACACGACTGAGTGACTTCACTCACTCACTCATTTTTACTTGACTGATGATTGATTTACAAAATTGGTTTGATTTCTGTCATACATCAATGTACCATAGGTGTACATATGCCCCCTCCCTCTTGAATATCCCTCCCACCTCCTGCCCATTTCCACTCCTCCATGTATTACAGAGCCCAGTTTCAGTTCTCAGAGTCATTGAGAAAATTCCCATTGGCTCTCTATTTACATATGTTAATGTATACGCATCCCTGCTCCTGTCTCCATTTATCTCACCCTCTTCTTTTCCCCTACGTTTGTCCATAAGTCTCTTCTCTATGTCTGCATCTCTATTGCTACTCTGCTATAGATTCATTGGTACTATCCTTCTAGATTCCATATATATGTGTATCTTAACCTATATTCCTTTTACGTGAACTTTTCCCCTCCATTTTGAAAGCTCTTAGTATCTATTCTTTGCTCATAGTTCTCTTCAGTTTCACAATGGCGTACCTTAATATACATTTTTTTAATGAAATATTTGAAGTAGTAGTCTTTTTCATCTGGAAACATTTATCTTTTACTTCTAATAAATATTTATCATAAACTTATCTTCTGTTTTTACTATTCTTCCTTTCTGAAACTGTGGTTTATGATGGACTTCATGAAACTGATTAAAACTTATTTATCCTATTTCATGTGTATGTGTGTTTTACTTTCTAATCTTCATGTTTTGAGTTTGTTTCATTTTATGTGTCATTCATTTCTTCTTTCATGGATGTAACAGATTTTCTAAGAATAACTGCCTTTCCTCTCTTAAGGATATTTTCTAAGTTTCCACCAGATTCTGTTAACTTGATTCAGTCTTTCCCGTTGCGTGTGTCTCAAATGCTTGGGGGTACACTGATTATGGTAACTGCAAAATAATTCAGGATTTCTTTGTATCTGTTAATTTGTCTTGGTGGCTAATGGGCTTTACCTCTTTACCACAGTACAACTAAATAGATTTCTTTGGTTGACTCTAAAGGGTTAAATGTTTTTGTCTTTGTGCTCAGGCTGCTCAGATTGACCAGAAAAATGCGTTTCCTTTTCCTGTGTCTAGAACAACACTGGCTATCACTGTCTTGGCATCCTGTGAGGGAAAGGGCCATGCACCCCAGTCTTATATAGGGAGACTTGTAGTTGCTTTTATTTTTATTTACTTTTTTTTAAGACAGTACACCAAGTTTCTGTCATGGTGAAGGAGGGACTATGAAGCCTTGGGATCTAAATATTATTTCATAAGACCACACTCTTTGTGTTTTAGCATCACATTGACATCACTTTTTAAAATGTCTGATATTGTCCATTCTTTAGCCTTGTATATTTCCAGTTCTTCCAAAAACAGTTTTGTTTTCTATATTTTGAGTTTGCTAATTAAAGTTAGCATGCATTCTGCGTTTCAGCTTTGAAAATTGTATTTCTGCCATATTTTCTTCCTTTTTCTTGGACCCTGCAAGATTTCACCTAAAAAAAGAAGTCTATTTATGTTTATTTACCAGTGTTTGAGGAAAGAACAGGCAGATTGCTCAGTCTTAAATGACAGGGAGAAGTTTTGTTATTGTTTTTAAAAAAAAGTGCATGTGGATTAATGTGATAGAAACAACCTTTCTTACATATTTATTATTTCTTCTTTGGGATATTTTTCTTCTTATTTACCTCTTCTTCCTTTTTCATATATTTTTGCAGTAAAATTTATACATATTTCTATGACCTACATGTATTATTTTTAATATGTGACAATTTTACACATGTTTTTTCTAGCTTAAAAATAAGTCTTTTGAATACCATTCATAGATTACATGCATAAGATTTTAGTATTTTTATTGAACTCACCATGTATGAGTACTTTAGAATTTTCCATATTTCTGCTAATTTTTATTATATTCTTAAGGGAAAATATGAGGAGATTTTCAAACAGCCTGGCCATTTGAGAAGCATTTATCACAAAAATTGTTTTGTCACTGTATCATTTGTTTCCTAAACAATCACAGTACGGCATATGTAACTATACCATTGAATCTTAAAGTGTTCATAAACATCGCCCCAAAATATTACTAATTAAAGCTTACTTAACATAATTCAGTGAGATTTGTGGATATGGCTTAGTTCCACATTGCACATTTTATAGGAAAATTGCAACTATAAAGCCCTTTGTATTGTTGCCCATTCACACATAACTTCTCATACAAGATGTTTTTACTCAAATACAAAATTGGTGCCCATTCTTGATTGAAGTGGTCTTAAAAAAAATTGTATTGTGTCCCTGCTTATTAACTCAGATCCTTTAAATAAAGGAGGAAAACAAACTAGTTCTACCTGCATGTGGATACATTTGTTATATAATAATCTAGATTTGAGAATTCTTTGTTCTCACTTGTTTTTTGCTCTATAGTCTTATCAGATAGTCTCTGAATTTCATGTTCCAGAGCACCACTTGAGCTCTGTCTTCCAGTTCAAAAGCTACCATGTGCAAGTAGTCTCTCCTGAATCACTTAGCCAAAAGTCCTCTCTTTCTTTTTTGATTACTGCTTTCATTTCATAGCGTTCATTACAACAGTATGTACCTTAAAAACCCAGAATAGTACCACATTGTAGGGTATTTTATAAATGGGAGTAAGAAAGAGCAAATAAAACATGGGATGGGATTTTCTAGGTAGGAATACTGGAGTGAGTTGTCATGCCCTCCTAAGCGATCTTCCCAACCCAGGAATTGAATCTATATGTCCTCTGTTTCCTGCATTGGCAGGTGGGTTCTTTACTACGAGCACCACCTGAGAAGACTAAAAAAAAATAATAATCTAAACTTCAAATTGTAATTTATGCTTTAAATCAGTGTTTTTTGATAGTTTTTTTTAATAATTGTAATGGTCACATTCTCAGTTGTCCTGGGCTACAGTCCATAGGGTTGCAAAGAGTTGGACATATCTGAAGCAAATTAGCATTCGTATATTATTTTTATTCTACCGAAATATTGTGATAATGACAAATTATTACATTATTAATAATTAAAATTTTAAATACTTACCATGTCAAAGACACTACAAGAAAGTTTTATGTGTCAGTTTATAAAATCCTAGTAACACAATGACAGAGAAGGCGATGGCACCCTACTCCAATACTCTTGCCTGGAAAGTCCCATGGACTCAGGAGCCTGGTAGGCTGCAGTCCTTGGAGTCGCACAGAGTCGAACATGACTGAGCGACTTCACTTTCATTTTCACTTTCATGCACTGGAGAAGGAAATGGCAACCCACTCCAGTGTTCTTGCCTGGAGAATCCCAGGGACGGGGGAGCCTGGTGGGCTGCTGTCTATGGGGTCACACAGAGTCGGACACGACTGAAGCAACTTAGTAGTAGTAGTAGTAGTAACCCAATGAAGTGAATATTTATACACAGGGGATGAACAGACTTATCTTCACTTAATTACTGTTAAAAGATTAATGTTCAGTGAAATTTACTTAATTTCCCGAAATAAAACAAGTTACAAACTTGAAATTTGAACTCAGATTTTTTGCTTCTAAGTTTTTCAATTTGATGATTGTTACACTGCCTTTTTAGCTTCAAATATCAAACTATATTTGCTGAGTTGAGAGAGAACAAAACTTCATGTGATTTTTTAAATTCCCCTCTAAGGTACAGGAATTTAAAGTCCATAAGATAATAAGCTATGGGATTCAGATAAACTCTGAGAAGGCTTTTTGGATATGATACCAGAGTTGGCACTGAAATTACATTTATTTATAAGTGACCTACTTCCAATAGAGACTTTGGAGGATGTAAAAAAAAAAAAAAANGCATCAAAGTCTTTTCCAATGAGTCAACTCTTCGCATGAGGTGGTCAAAGTACTGGAGCTTCAGCTTCAGCATCATTCCTTCCAAAGAAATCCCAGGGTTATCTATTTATAATTACCTGCTATTCCTTTGAAGAAGACTTGGTACCTATCTAAAGCTATTGTCAATAAACTTGGAATTACTATTAAAATTTTTGCATGCAGTAGAGTTATTGATGAACATAAAATCTGAGAATACCCAAATCTAATCCTTTTTATGAGGTAAATTAACTTATTTTTATGCTGTATTTTTTCAAAAACCATGTTTGGTGGAAAGGAAGGAGATTCATAAAAATCATTTTTTTCAGTCATAAAAATCAAAGATGCTCTGTTTACTAAGGATATTAAATTTATAAATAATTTAAGATTAGTGAAGTGAAGTTGCTCAGTCGTGGCCAACTTTTTGCGACCCCATGGATGATAGCCTAGCAGGCTCCGCAGTCCATGGGATATTTCAGGGAAGAATACTGGAGTGGGCTGCCATTTCCTTCTACAGGGGATCTTCCCACCCAGGGATTGAACCCGGGTCTAGAGTAAACCAATTTATGAATGGTTTATGATTAGAACATTATAACTTGCTTTAAACTTTACTAGAAATAAGTTTTTAATTTCTAATCTAACTAGATTTTGGCCAAATTTATACTTGAAATTACAAAAAAGCAGCAATGTTACTGAAAATGTTAGTCTCAACAGCCAGTTAGACTCATTTTAACATAAGTAAATAGCAAGTGTTAGACCAGTATTTAAAAAAAAAAAATCTTCTGAAAAACAGATTAACTTTATTATCAGAGAGATCATTAAGAGAATAACTTAGGAGAACATTAAATTAATTCTTTTTTATAGAAAATAAAGACCTGATGTCAGCAAAATTGGCATCTGATGAGCTCCTTAAGGTGGAAAAATATAGCTAATTCATAGAATGTAGCGAATCAGACTGTCTGAGGAACAAAATACTCAAGAAAACAAAGATATGTGTGCAAAATATTTTTTTCTCTTCTATTAATTTGAGAAATGAGAAATCTTTACTGGAGAAATTGTTTTACATTTCTGATTAAATACTTCCACCTCTCCCTTTTGAAATATCATTCAGAAAACTTCAAGTAATAATATATTAATTTTCCTATGCAAGAAGGCACACCACTTGCACAGCTAAGTAAAGAAACACACCATTCCAAAAGAAAAAGGCATTCTGTATTTCTGATTGAACAAGTGGAGAGGTTAGAAAAAGATGGGAAAAAATACATGAAAATGAGATCTTTGTGAATAAAGAGGTTTGAAAGGATTGGTAGCTTTCTTATGTTTTTCCGCCATGCAGAAGAATGAGTGATGCTGTTGAATAAATGGCCAAATAAACACTTTTCTCTTTGTGTTGTATCATCAGACGATAATCCCTTCCTATATATATTCCTGTAGCAGTCCTATGTGTGTGCATATGTGCTCGGTCGCTCACTCGTGTTCAACTCTTTGCAGCCCCGAGGACTGTAGCCTGCCAGGTTCCTCTGCCTGTGGAATTTTTCTGGCAAAAACACTGAAGTGGGGTACCATTTCCTACTACAGGGAATCTTAATGACCCAGGGAAAAAATCCATGTCTCTTGTTTCTCCTTCTTTGATAGGCAGAGTCTTCACTAGTGCACCTGGGAAGCTCAGCAAGTCCTCTAGTGGTCTATCACTGTGAATAGTGATATCTATTCATATCCATATCATATTTTGTGGATTAAATCTGTAGAGGAGCAAAATCAGCTACCCTTAAATATCTCTTTGGTGTGTGCATTCTTTCAAGCTGAAAACAATCAAGATCCAAAAGACCTTTCCCTTAACTACCTAAAAGAATTTGTAGAGGACCTGTTCCTGGAGCAGAGTTTTTACCAGAAATGTCTGCAAGCAGTCTTGTTAGAGGAGGCACACTGACTGAAACTGCCCACCCTGGCCAGGCACCATAGTAACCATTTGCATGAGTTGTTTTAGGACAGGAGATCCTGAAAAGGAATACGGAACTAATAAGCCACCACCAACTGGAAGAGTTCAGGAAAGGTCTAAAGGAGACATTGCGTGTCCGTGCACTTCCCGGAATCCCTCTCAGTAGCATCCATCTTGACTGAGCGATGTGTGTACCATCAGGAAAGACTGAATTAGAATGATTGGTCAAAGACCACCCCGAAACTAATCCCATCACCATAAAACCCGAGACTGTGAGCCACGCGGCAGAGTAGTTCTCCTGGGTTCCCTTACCCTACCGGGTGCCCTTTCCCAAGAAAATCTCTTGCTTTGTCAGCACGTGTCTCCTCAGGCAATTCATTTCTGAGTGTTAAACAAGAGGCCAGTTTTGGGCCCTGGAAGGGGTCCCTCTTCCTGCAACAGTCTGGGGTAGGTGTGGAGGAGGAAACCTGCCAGGGCCTAGTGATCAGAGTCCACTCTGCATCCCAGGTTCTCTGCAAGGCCCAGCAAGCATTTATTCAGCAACAGTAGCTTTTGAATCTACACATCAGAGAACTACAGGTGCTGTTACATTATCAAATAAATTGGGTCCTGCTGCTCACTGCTTACAAAATCAAACTCATAAATGTAGGAAGAGGGGAAAGTTGTTTTTAATCAGAATGCCAGCAATCTCGGGAGGTAGCAGACTCGGTGTCCCTGAAGCAGCACTGTTGAAGATTTTGTTCAACCATGAACGTTTTAAAGGAAAGGAGGGAAGTACCCTCAGATAATCATTGAGATAGAGCATCAGTCATCGCCATTCCCCACGACATGCAGGCTCCTTGACTCTCACTTTGTTATCCTCCTCTAGACATTATCTTGTTTCCATCATTTGGTCACAATTTGTTTGGGAGATTACTGAAATGGGAGCTAGGGAAAAGATCTGGTCTTCTGTCAATTATTTGTTCTTCATTCCTGTAACAGGGAAGAACAAAATCTTACTCCATGGTTGGATCTGTTTCTTTTACTTTAACCTTTGCTTTCCTTTGCTTTTGTGGCTGCAGTCACTAAAAAGATGCTGTCTGTAGCTATAAGCATCCAGAATGACGCACTTCAGGGAACCCTGTCCCTCTGCCTGGCTGTTACGCTAAAATGCCTTTGTTCAGATCAGAGAAAGACAATCTGAGTCTGCCCACCTGTGAATCACTGTAGAAAAGAAAAAATTAACATATCCCCGGTGGCACCTTTATCAAAAATTTCTTCTGTCCTTCTTTAGCTATGGTATTGTATTACAAATAAGTAAACAAAAACACTTCATGCCAGATGTCTGTGAATTCTCAGCAGCTATGGTGCTGATTTCTGCAGTGGTCTTAGGAATTTCTAGTCTATTAAGAATGTGCATATAACCCTTTATTCTTCAGGTGACAGCCTGAGGCAGGACATTGGAACTCTTTAGAAAGTTCACTGTGAGGGAAACAAAAACCCCAAGGGCTAGGCATCACTGACACATGTGTATTGTGTCATAGTCATTATTAATGACATAATGGTAAAATAAATTATAGATAATATTCGGAAGAAAAAGTGCTTTCATGACTTAAAAAAATAGAATATATATGAATCTTATCAGAAAAAAATGTAAAGATATGAAAAAAGCTCCTTGAAAAGTATGCTAATCCCAGGTAGCTAAGTTACTATGACATGTTTCTTTCTAACATTTGAATGACAGGAAATGATTATGTGATGTAATTGTTTAGTTACGGAAAATGCATAGAAAATTCCCACAATTTTTTTAAGAAAAGAACACNTTGCGTGTCCGTGCACTTCCCGGAATCCCTCTCAGTAGCATCCATCTTGACTGAGCGATGTGTGTACCATCAGGAAAGACTGAATTAGAATGATTGGTCAAAGACCACCCCGAAACTAATCCCATCACCATAAAACCCGAGACTGTGAGCCACGCGGCAGAGTAGTTCTCCTGGGTTCCCTTACCCTACCGGGTGCCCTTTCCCAAGAAAATCTCTTGCTTTGTCAGCACGTGTCTCCTCAGGCAATTCATTTCTGAGTGTTAAACAAGAGGCCAGTTTTGGGCCCTGGAAGGGGTCCCTCTTCCTGCAACAGTCTGGGGTAGGTGTGGAGGAGGAAACCTGCCAGGGCCTAGTGATCAGAGTCCACTCTGCATCCCAGGTTCTCTGCAAGGCCCAGCAAGCATTTATTCAGCAACAGTAGCTTTTGAATCTACACATCAGAGAACTACAGGTGCTGTTACATTATCAAATAAATTGGGTCCTGCTGCTCACTGCTTACAAAATCAAACTCATAAATGTAGGAAGAGGGGAAAGTTGTTTTTAATCAGAATGCCAGCAATCTCGGGAGGTAGCAGACTCGGTGTCCCTGAAGCAGCACTGTTGAAGATTTTGTTCAACCATGAACGTTTTAAAGGAAAGGAGGGAAGTACCCTCAGATAATCATTGAGATAGAGCATCAGTCATCGCCATTCCCCACGACATGCAGGCTCCTTGACTCTCACTTTGTTATCCTCCTCTAGACATTATCTTGTTTCCATCATTTGGTCACAATTTGTTTGGGAGATTACTGAAATGGGAGCTAGGGAAAAGATCTGGTCTTCTGTCAATTATTTGTTCTTCATTCCTGTAACAGGGAAGAACAAAATCTTACTCCATGGTTGGATCTGTTTCTTTTACTTTAACCTTTGCTTTCCTTTGCTTTTGTGGCTGCAGTCACTAAAAAGATGCTGTCTGTAGCTATAAGCATCCAGAATGACGCACTTCAGGGAACCCTGTCCCTCTGCCTGGCTGTTACGCTAAAATGCCTTTGTTCAGATCAGAGAAAGACAATCTGAGTCTGCCCACCTGTGAATCACTGTAGAAAAGAAAAAATTAACATATCCCCGGTGGCACCTTTATCAAAAATTTCTTCTGTCCTTCTTTAGCTATGGTATTGTATTACAAATAAGTAAACAAAAACACTTCATGCCAGATGTCTGTGAATTCTCAGCAGCTATGGTGCTGATTTCTGCAGTGGTCTTAGGAATTTCTAGTCTATTAAGAATGTGCATATAACCCTTTATTCTTCAGGTGACAGCCTGAGGCAGGACATTGGAACTCTTTAGAAAGTTCACTGTGAGGGAAACAAAAACCCCAAGGGCTAGGCATCACTGACACATGTGTATTGTGTCATAGTCATTATTAATGACATAATGGTAAAATAAATTATAGATAATATTCGGAAGAAAAAGTGCTTTCATGACTTAAAAAAATAGAATATATATGAATCTTATCAGAAAAAAATGTAAAGATATGAAAAAAGCTCCTTGAAAAGTATGCTAATCCCAGGTAGCTAAGTTACTATGACATGTTTCTTTCTAACATTTGAATGACAGGAAATGATTATGTGATGTAATTGTTTAGTTACGGAAAATGCATAGAAAATTCCCACAATTTTTTTAAGAAAAGAACACTTGTCAAGTTATAAGAAAAGAGCAAAAAAAAAAAAAGAGTCAATAGAAAAGAAAAGTATTTTATTGAATTTGAAGGAAGAAGCTTAAATGGTTGTGCGTGTGTGCTACATTGCTTCAGTCATGTTTGATACTTTGCGGCCCCCTGGAATGTAGCCCACTGGGCTCCTCTCTCCATGGGATTCTCCAAGCAAGAATACTGGAGTGGGTTGCCATATCCTTCTCCAGGGGATCTTCCTGGGCCAGGGATCAAACCCAGGTCTGTACGTCTCCTTCACTGGCAGGCGAGTTCTAGCACCACCTTAAATGGTGGGGTAGCTTCAACTGGGGCTTCCCTGGTGATTCAGGATAAGAAATCCACCTGCAAAGCAGGAGATGCAGGAGACCCAGGTTGGTTCCCTGAGTTGAGGAGATCTCCTGGAGGAGGAAATGGCAACCCACTCCAGTATTCTTGCCTGGCAATTTCCATGAATAGAGGAGCCTGGTGGGCTACAGTCCATGGGGCTGCAAAGAATTGGGCATGACTAAGCATGCATGAAATCCACCCAGTACAGCTTCGATTCAGGTTGATGTTTCTCCTCTACAGAAATACATTTCTAAAATCCAAGTGGGAAAAAAATTATCTAGAAGAAGAAAAATATTAAGATTTTGGAGTCATTCAAAACTAATTTACATATACTATAAAAAGTACCTATTGCATTTCTGCTCTGAAAGTTGAAACTTGGAACTATTAAATTATGTAATAGATATATTAATACTGACACTAGTTAATATTCATATCAATATTATGAATTAGTTATTTTCTACCAAATAATATGAAAAAACCTGACATCTTAAGTGAAAAAAATATATATTACAAATCATTTTGTAATTATATAATATTTACCTTAAGAATAAACTAAAATAATATGCTTAATATGACAGTAGCTTTGACTGGGTATATGGTTGACTGTTTTTCTTTTTTATCCTTTGTGAATTATTCCCTTTACTTCTACAATGACCATGTCTAATGTTGACCTGAAACAAATAGATAGACTGCCAGATATTTCTCTAAGAGAGTATTGGGGATCAGCAGAGAATTGCAATTTGGGATCTGCAATCACGGGTGAGTTATGTGCAAGTCCGAACACAGCAGGGAAAGGCAAACATCTTTGTAATAGGGAGGAAAAGAAAGTTGGACAGGCTATAGGAAACAACAATTCTGGGGCTTCTCATTGCCCAGAAAGAGGAGAAGTCTTCATTTTCCCTGCTGAGCTCTGCTATGATTGTGAGGCAACAACTCTATTTAACTGAGATCTCTGTTTATTGATTTTTACACTAATATGTAGTGTTTATAACAGTAAAATATTTAAGTGTGTACAATAGTGTACCAAGTATGTGCATGTATATGTATGTGTACCCCCATTCTCACTTTATTGGTGACCTTTCTTAGTGTCCTCCAAAGATGGCCAGTAACATCAGTAGTCAAAGAAAGCTGGGTTTAATACTTGTTTCAGGAGGAAGACTCACCGCAAGGGAAAACATGGGTGTCACAGAGGATACTGAAGTGAGAGCTATAGGAGTTAGACTTGGGTTAGGTGATTTGTGCTTGCATGCTGAGTTTGTGCTGAACTGGGTCATGGGTGAAAGTGGGAATAATGATATGACTGAGTAACTTAGCAATTTTTACATAGGAGACAGAAAGAAAGGAGAGGGGGTAACATTTAATGGATAAAGAAACAACAGTCACTAGTATTAGTGTCAGGAGAGGAAGATGCTTGATCATGTTTGTGGTTTGCACTAAATTCCAGTTTTTGTCAGTTGAGACATAATTTTATAATTTTTTTTCCTTGTTCATTATGGACACAGAATGACTTCAAATTGTTTTGATGTTTGTAAAGTTGGTTAACTAGGAACATCATAGCCTAGCTGTTAGTACTAGATGTCCAGGTTGCTTTTTCTTTTTCAAGCTCTGGTTACACTAGTGCCACCTGGGAAGCCCAGAAAACATCTTACATATGCAGGTATGATGTCATCACTGGTGGTAATAGTAAAGGGTGTAAATATGATATAGTCCCCAGCTGAGGAATGGATAAATCATAGGGTATTTATAAAATGCTACACAACCTTATGTTTAAAATAAACTATAGATGGTTCCCAGCTTTATGATGGTTCATTCTACTTGTGATTTTTTAACTTTATAACCTCAGATATGCAGATAACACCACCCTTATGGCAGAAAGTGAAGAGGAACTAAAGAGCCTCTTG
>SJYA01002637.1:0-28328 GCA_006410615.1 Neotragus moschatus
TATAGTCCAACTCTCACATCTATATAAGAATACTGGAAAAACCATAGCTTGGCTAAGCTGACTTTTGTTGTCAAAGTAATGTCTCTGCTTTTTAATATGCTGTCTAGGTCGGTCATAGCTTTTCTTCCAAGGAGGAAGTGTCTTTTAATTTCATGGCTGCAGTCACCATCTGCAATGATTTGGGAGCCCCCGCAAAACAAAGTCTGTCAGTGTTTCCATTGTTTCCCCATCTATTTGCCATGAAGTGATGGGACCAGACATCGTGATCTTAGTTTTCTGTATGTTGAGTTTTAAGCCAACTTTTTAACTCTCTCCTTTCATTTTCTTCAAGAGGCTCTTTAGCTCTTCTTCACTTTCTTCCATAAGGGTAGTGTCATCTGCAGATCTAAGGTTATTGATATTTCTCCTGGCAATCATGATTCCAGCTTGTGTTTCATCCAGTCCAGCATTTCTCATGATGCTGGACTCTGCATATAAGTTAAATAAGCAGGGTGACAATATATAGCCTTTACACATTCCTTTCCTGATTTGGAACCAGTCTGTTGATCTATGTCCAATTCTAATTATTTCTTATTGACCTACATCCAGATTTCTCAGGAGGCAAGTAAGGTGGTATGATATTACCATTTCTTGAAGGATTTTCCACAGTTTGTTGAGATCCACACAATCAAAGGCTTTGACGTAGTCAATAAAGGAGAAGTAGATGTTTTTCTGGAGCTCTCATGCTTTTTTGATTATCCTGTGGATGTTGGCAATTTGATCTCTGATTCCTCTGTCTTTTCTGAATCCAGCTTGAACATCTGAAACTTCATGGTTCACAAACTTGAAGCGTGGCTTGGAGGATTTTGAGCATTACTTTGCTAGCGTGTCGGATGAGTGCAATTGTGCGGTAGTTTGAGCATTCTTTGGCATTGCCTTCCTTTGGGATTGAAATGAACACTGACCTTTTCCAGTCCTGCGGCCACTGCTGAGTTTTCCAAACTTGCTGGCATATTGAGTGCATCACTTTCACAGCATCATCTTTTAGGATCTGAGATAGCTCAACTGGAATTCCATCATCTCCACTAGCTTTTTCCATAGGGATGCTTCCAAAGTGCCACTTGACTTCACATTCCAGGATATCTGGCTCAATGTGAGTGATCACCTCATCTTGGTTATCTGAGTCAAAAAGATCTTTTTTGTATCGTTCTTCTGTGTTTTCTTGCCACCTCTTCCTAATATCTTCTGCTTCTGTTAGGCCCATACTGTTTCTTCCCTTTGTTGTGCCTTTTGTTTGCATAAAATATTCCCTTGGCATCTTTAATTTTCATGAAGCGATCTCCAGTCTTCTCCATTCAATTATTTTCCTCTACTTCTTTGTACTGATCCCTGAGGAAAGTTTTCTTATCTCTCCTTGCTATTCTTTGGAACTCTGCATTCAAATGGGTATATTTATCCTTTTCTCCTTTGTCTTTCGCTTCTCTTCTTTTCTCAGCTATTTGTAAGGCCTCCTCAGATAACCATTTTGTCTCTTGGCAGTTCTTTTACTTGGGGATGGTCTTGATCTCTGCCTCCTGTACAATGTCATGAACCTCCGTCCATAGTTCTTTAGGCATTCTGTCTATCAAATCTAAACCCTTGAATCTATTTGTCACTTCCACTGTATAATCATAAGGGATTTGATTTAGGACATACCTGAACAGGCTAGTGGTTTCCCCTACTTTCTTTAATTTAAGTCTGAATTGGGCAATAAGAAGTTCATGATCTGTGCCACAGTCAGCTCCCAGTCTTGTTTCTGCTGACGGTATATAGCTTCTCCATCTTTGACTGCAAATATAATCAATCTGATTTCGGTGTTGACCATCTTGTGATGTCCATGTGTAGAGTCATCTCTTGCATTGCTGGAAGAGGGTGTTTGCTATGACCAGTTCGTTCTCTTGGCAGAAGTCTATTAGACTTTGACCTGCTTCATTCTGTACTCCAAGGCCAAATTTGCCCATTACCCCAGCTATCTCTTGATTTCTACTTTTGCATTCCAGTCTCCTATAGTGAAAAGGACATCTTTTGGGGGTGTTAGTTCTAGAAGATCTTGTAGGCTTCATAGAACCATTCAGCTTCAGTTTCTTCTGCACTACTGGTCAGGACATAGACTTGGATTACTATGATATTGAATGGTTTGCCTTGGAAATGAACAGAAATCACTTTGTCATTTTTGAGGCTACATCCAAGTACTGCATTTTGGACCCTTGACTATGATGGCTGCTTCATTTCTTCTAAGGGATTCTTGCCCATAGTAGTAGATACAGTGGCCATTCAAGTTAAATTCACCCATTCCAGTCCATTTTAGTTCATTGATTCCTAAAATGTCTATGTTCACTCTTGTCGTCTCCTGTTTGTCTACTTCCAGTTTGCTTGAATCATAGACCTAACATTCCAGGTTCCTAGGCAGTATTGCTCTTAGTAGCATAGGTCTTTACTTCCATCACCAGTCACACACAAATGGGCGTTTTTGCTTTGGCTCTCTCTTCACTCTTTCTGGAGTTAGTTCTCCATTGATCCCCAGTAGCATGTTGGGCACCTACCAACCTGGGGAGTTCATCTTTCAATGTCCTATCTTTTTGTCTTTTCATATTGTTCACGAGATTCTCAAGGAAAGAATAGTGAAGTGGTTTGACATTCCCTTCTCCAGTGGACTATGTTTTGTCAGAACTCTCCACCATGAACTGTTTGTCTTAGGTGGCCCTACATGGCATGGCTCATAGTTTCACTGAATTAGATGAAGTTGTGGTCCATGTGATCAGGTTAATTAGTTTTCTGTGATTGTGGTTTTCATTCTGTCTGCCCTCTGATGGATAAGGATAAGAGGAAGCTTTCTTTCTTTCTTTTTTTTTTTTTTTAAGAGGAAGCTTTCTTATGGAAGCTTCCTGTTGGGAGAGACTGATTGAGGGGGGAAACTGGGTCTGGTTCTGATGGGTGGGGTCATGCTCAGTACATCTTTAATACAATTTTCTAGGCTGTGTTCCCTCCCTGTTGTTTGGCCTGAGGCCAAACTATGGTGGAGGTAATGAGGATAATGGTGACCTCCTTCAAAAGGTCCCATGGAGGCACTGTTACACTCAGTGCCCCTGACCCTTGAGCAGACTACCCCAACCCATGCTTCCACTGGAGACTCCTGGACACTCATAGGCAAGTCTGGGTCAGTCTCTGGTGTGGACACTGCTCTTCTCTCCTGGATCTTGGTGCATACAAGATTTTATTTGTGCCCTCCACGAGTCTGTTTGCCCCGTCCTGTGTAAGTTCTCATGTTTGAGCAGCCCTTACCACATATAAACCTTTTAAATTATTTTAAGTTTTCAGCATCCTCTCCTCCATTCCCCATACACACATACACACATGCACGCACACACACATACACACACGCACACACACGCGCACACGCACACACATGCGCACACACACACGCACATGTGCACACACACGCGCGCGCACACGCACACACACACACGTGCACGCAAGCACACACACATATGCGCATGCACACACACATGCACACACGCAAACACACACGCACGCACACACGCGCACGCACACACGCACGCACACGCACGCACACGCACACGCACACATGCACACACATGCACACGCACACATGCACAGGTGCACACACACACACATGCACACACACACACACATGCACACACACACACATGCACACACACACACACATACACATACACACACACGCACACACACCCCTCATTTCTATCCTGCTATTCTACTGTCCACCATGGTCAACTGTTCAGTCATGTCAGACTCTTTGTGACCCATGGACTGTAATCCACCAGGCTCCACTCTGCTTGGGATTCTCCAGGTAAGAGTGGGTTTCCATTTTTTCCTTGAGTGGGTTGCCATTTTCTCCTCCAGGGGATTTTCCTGACCCGGGGATTGAACTCGTGGCTTCTGTGTCTCCTGCATCAGCAAGTGGATTCTTTCTGGCTGAGCCATCTTGGAAGCCTTCTCTTAAAGGGATAGACTGGAGCATATTCTTTTCCCAACCCACACCTCGCTTTCTCTTTCTATGGCAAGGGCAGTTCTTCCTAGTCATCAGGAGCAGAGGGCATATGGCACCTCCTCCCCATAGACTCTCTTCAACACACAGGCTCACTTAGGTGTTCTTCACAGATCTCTGATAAGTCTTGCCCCTCTGCAGGGCATGGTAGGCCTTCCTAAACTCTGGAATAATTTCATGTTACTCTTATGTATTTAATCCCAGATTGTGAAATCCTTGAGACAATATTTTATTAAAATTTGCTCTGGAGGCTTAGGGTAATACCTAGAATTTTGCTGGCATTTGCTATATGCTTATTGGATAAAATCGTCAGTTTGAAAGTTGGACATAATTCAGGTTAGGTTTGTCTCAGCTGAACCAAAGGCCTAATAAAACCCTGTCATCACAAGCAATTGAATTTGAGAATTTATCTCCATCACCTTTTGGAGGATGCAATGGCAACCTACTCCAGTACTCTTGCCTAAAAAAGCCCATGGACAGAGGAGCCTGGGAGGCTGCAGTCTATGGGGTCGCTAAGAGTCAGACACGACTGAGTGACTTCACTTTCACTTTTCACTTTCATGCATTGGAGAAGGAGATGGCAACCCACTCCAGTGTTCTTGCCTGGAGAATCTCAGGGACGGGGGAGCCTGGTGGCCTGTGGTCTCTGGGGTCGCACAGAGTCAGACATGACTGAAGCAACTCAGCAGCAGCCGCCATCATCTTTACATCACCACCGGAAGTCATCCCCTCTTCTTTACATTGCTGCCATCACCATCTTCATCATTTCACATCATCAGAACCTTCGTGGTCCCCTCATTGTCGCCATTCCATCATTACCACCACTGTTATCTTTTCATCTTTGTCATCACCGTTCGTTAAGTTCCCTGAGACTTCTAGCACTTGGTAAATACTTGAGGAATTCTCTGAAGTTCCCTTTAGACCAAGCCTTCCAAAGCAGGTTAGGTTTTGTTTATTCAGGGGGATCATTCATTTTATCCAGTCCACTAGGAGGCAGGGTTTCAGTTCTGTGGATGAATAGAATTCTCTCCACTGTTTCCAATTAGTAGAATAAAGGAAACTGGAGGTTGGCTTTGAGTTTTATACATTTAGGTAATTCCCCTGAGTAGAACTTCAAGGGAACTCAAACTCCCATGTCTGCAGCTGCCTAATTTCCTTGCAGAATCTGCCACCTATCCTGTGACGTCTCATCATATTAAGGTTGATGGTGCATTAAATTTCAAGCAGATAGAGCTGGTCACATGCTCTCTACTGAGAGCTTAATCCCCTACTTTTGCTTCAGTTTTGGGAGTTGAGTATCTGTAGTCTTTATTTGGCGTCCTTTGGGAAGTGTTTCTCCATAAAATACTCTGAGTTCCCTTGGATGTAATGTGGTCCTCTCAATAAATAGTAATATCCCACTCACTAAAAAAGTAACTCTGGATCTAAATAATTTGTGGGACATATGCCTGAGACAGACAAGTCAGGCTTGAGGATGACTTTTACAGAAGTCGTTTATCTCATTTTGAGGAATATACTCTGCTAACACATTGTAATTCATTTTAAGGAAAAGCCTAGACCTCAGAAATAGGTACTTATATATGTACTTTATGTAATAACTTTTTCAAATGCTTAAAATTATGTTTGTAGTTCTTAGTAAACATGTCTCTTTGTACACTTCTATGTTAAAATGTGTAATTTTTTAATTAAAAAAACCCAGACCTATTCATTTTTTTTTTTTAGCTATAAGAGGCTGTTTATATGACATCTACAGAATAGATAAATTCATACAAAATCATACTAATGGATGTCAGGGACTGGTGGGAGGAGCGAACTGGGGACTGATGTCTTAATGGGATGAAGTTTTTACGGGGTGGTGAAAATATTTTGGAATAGATAGAGTTGATGGTTACACAACAGTATGATTGTGCTAAATATCATTGAAATGTGCACATTAAAATGGCTATTGACATTGTGTCAATAATTTGACAGTGTGTAAATTTTGCATGAAAGAGAGAGAGAAAGAGGCAGAGGGAGAGAGAGAGAGAGCAAGGTAACACAGATAGCTATTGGTCAGAAAGAGCAGAACTTTATCTTGGTCTCACTGGTGTTGAAGGATAAAGTCAGAGAAGTAAGGGAGATATTTTGGAGCACACAGCACGGAAGTTCAGGGCTGAACTAGTCATTTCAATTCAAGGGAGGAAGAGGAGAACAGCAGTGTGCCAGGCCTGCTCCCCGATCTGCAGGGGAAGGGGAGGTAAGAAGAGACACAGATCCCCTGCAAGTCCTTCCATGCAGCCCCTGCCTCTGTCCAGAAATAATGTGTGCATACTCTTGACTCCTCCTTCTCCCCATCTACCCAGACCTATGCTAAACTCACCAGGTCACTTACAGTCAGAGGAGTCTTGAAATGTATTATTTTCTTCTGGCTGCTGTAACAAATTACTGTAAACTGGAGGCTTAAAACAATAGAAATTATTTTCTTGACTGTTCTGCAGGCCAGGAATCTGAAATCAAGGTGTTGGTGGGCAGAGCACCCTCCAGTCTCCAGAGGAGGATCCTTCCTGGCCTCTTCCAGTTTCTGGTGGCTCCTGGCATCCTCGGCTTAGGACTGTATCAATCCTTTCCCTCTGTGGTCACAGCCTTTCCTCTTATGTGTTAAGGCTCCTTCTGCCTTCTCTCACGAGGGTATATGTGATGGCATTTAAATTCAACTTCTCTCTGTAGCTTGTCTCACATCTTTTGGGCTTTCCATGTGGCTCAGTGGTAAAGAATCTGCCTGCCAATGCAGGAGACATTGGAGATGCAAATTCATTCCCTGGATTGGGAAGATCCCCTGGAGAAGGAAATGGCAACCCACTGCAGCATTCTGATCTGCAATATTCCATTGAGAGAGGAGCCTAGCCATGCATAGTACATGGGGCCACAAAGAGTTGGACATAACTGGACACAACTGAGCAACTGGATGCAGCAACAGTCACGTATTTTGCCATGTTATTACTGTTCACTCACTGAGTAATGTCCAGATCCTTGCCCTCCCATAAACTGCAGCATGCCAGGTTTCCTTGCCCTCCACTATTTCCTGCAGTTTGCTCAAACTTGTGTCCATTCTGTCAGTGATGCCATCCAACCATCTCACATTGTGAAGCTTCCAGGCCCCACATCTCTTGCAATATAAGGTACTAATAATATGCATGTTTCTGGATATGAGGTCATGGATATAACATATCTAGACATCCATCCATCCACCCATCTACCCATTCACCACCCACTCATCCAGCCATTCGTCCATCCATCTGCTCACCCACCCACTTTCCCATCCATCCCTCCACCCTTCCATCTATCCATCCATCCATCCATCCATCCATCCACCATCTCTTCATTCTGTGTATATTTGTTGAATTAGGCAAAGTTGAAAGGAGGCAAACAGTTTAGAAAGCAAACAAAAGCGAGATCATTTCAGAAAATGACAAGCACTATGATTAAACACAAATAAATACAGATGCAGGATAATATGCAATTGGGCCTTAAGTCCCTGAAAAAAAAAGGGATCGGGAGAATTTTATTCAGGGTTAGCCATAGGTGACCTTTGTTTATGAGTAAGGAGTAAGGACAGTTGCTGCTTTATCATGTTTGCATTAAATATGAACAAAGTTACCCCAAACTTTCCCTGTGCCTTTGGAGGAAATGTAGGTTTAGGGTGTAAGAGCTGTTCTGAACTGCCTGCAAAGCCTGATAACAGGATCACCCTTCACCCAGTCATCTTCTCTGCACTGGGTCCAGTACAGTTCTGTCTGGATACCTGGCTCCAAATGAATCTCTGGGATCGTTTTGTTCTTATAGGGTGGAGTCAAAAGAGAAATGACCCCCAAAACTTTTATGCCCTAATCCTCTTGAGATGTGGATATGTTACCTGACATGGAATAAAGGACTCTGCAGATATGATGAAATTAAGGATGTTGAGATGGGAGGATTATCTTGCATTACCTAGATGAGTTCAATGTCACCACAAGTATCTTTATAAAAGGAAGGCCAGGAGGCTCAGAATTGGAGGAGATGTGCAAACAAAAGCAAAACAAGAGAGTTGAAGATATTATGATACTGCCTTTGAAGATGAAGGAAGAGGTCATGAGCCAAGGAGCGTTGGGAACTCCTAGAAACTGAAAAGGCCAAGGAGACAGTCTGCCCCTTCGAGGTCCTGAAGGTGTACAGTCCTGTTGACATTCCAAGTTTACATTAGTAAGATACATAGTGAACCTTTGACCCCCACGATTTTAAGATAATAGGTTTATGCTGTTTTAAACCAATAAGTATGTCATTTTTTTTAAAAACAGAATTCATAGGAAAGTAATAAAGTTTCAAAAGAAGTAGTATATATCCGCAGAATCAACCTATTGCCCTCAAGATCATTCCATGTTGTTGCAATGACAGGATTGCCTTTTTTTTTTTTTTTTTTTACTGAATAATATTCTATTTCATATACATATATACACCACAGCTTTATCCATTCATCCAGGGAAGGACAGCCAAGTTGTTCTTCTATCTTGGCTATTGTAAATAATGCTGCAATGAACACGGGAATTCAGATATCTCTTTGTGATACTGNATTGCCTTTTTTTTTTTTTTTTTTTACTGAATAATATTCTATTGCATATACATATATACACCACAGCTTTATCCATTCATCCAGGGAAGGACAGCCAAGTTGTTCTTCTATCTTGGCTATTGTAAATAATGCTGCAATGAACACGGGAATTCAGATATCTCTTTGTGATACTGATTGAATTTCCCTGGGGTATATACCCAGGAGTGGAATTGCTGGTTCACGCAATAGCTCTATTTTTACTTTTTTTGAGGCATCGCTAAATGTTTTTAATAGTGGCTGCACCAATTTACAGTCCCACCAGTAGTATACAGTGGTTTCCTTTCTCCAGATTCTCACCAGCACTTATCTCTTGTCTCTTTGATTATGCATGTTCAGTCACTTCAGTCGTGTACAACTCTTTGCAACTCTATGGACTGTACCCTAACAGGCTCCGCTGTTCAGTGGATTTTCCAGGCAAGAATACTAGAGTGGGTTGCCATGCCCTCCTCCAGGGGATCTTCCTGACTCAGGGACTCAACCTGCCTCTCCTGAATTGCAGGTGGATTCTTTATCACTGAGCCATGGGGGAATCCCCCTTTTTGATTATAACAATTCTAAGTGTGAGGGAATATCCATTGTGGTTTTAATTTGCATTTTCCTGTGATGTTGTGATGTTGAACACCTTTTCATGTACTTGTCGGCCATCTGTATGTCTTCTCTGCAGAAATGTCTATTCGGCTTTCTACCCATTTTTAACAAGATAGTTTCATTTTTTGCTGTTGAGTTGTATGAATTCTTTACATATTTTGAATATTAATCCCCTTGTTAGGGCTTTCCTGGTGGCTCAGACAGTAAAGTGTCTGCCTGCAATGTGGGAGACCCATGTTCAATCCCTGGGTCTGGAAGATCCTTTGGAGAAGGAAATGGCAACCCACTCCAGTACTCTTGCCTGGAAAATTCCATGGACAGAGAAGCCTGTCAGGGTACACAGTTCATGGGATCACAAAGAGCTGGACATGACTAAGCAACTTCACAACTTCACATCAGGTACATAATTTGCAAATATTTCCCCCATTCCATAGGCTGTCTTTTTACTCTACTGATTACTTCTTTTTCTGTGTAGAAACCTTTTTCATTACACTAATGAAATAAGTCAAATAGAAAAAGGCAAATACTGTGTAACATCATTTACATGTGGACTCTAGAACTGTCAAATTCGTATAAACAGAATAGGATGGTAGTTACCAGGGGTAAGGGCAATGGAGAGATGGTCAGAGTACAAACTTCCAGTTATAAGACAAATAAGTTCTGAGGAGAGATATGACGTACAGCATTGTGAGTATGGTTAATAATACTGCCTTATGTAGGCTTCCCAGTAGCACTAGCGGTTAAGAGCCTTTTTGACAATGCTAGAGATGTGAGAAACATGGGTTTGACCCTGTGTTGGGAAGGTCCCTTGGAGAAGGAAATGGCAACCCACTCCAGTATTCTTGCCTGGAGAATCCCATGGGCAGAGGAGCCTGGCAGGCTACAGTCCTTGGGTCGCAAAGAGTCAGACTTTGCAACTTAGTATGCATGCATATACTTGAAAGTTGCTAAGAGTGCATATCTTAAATGTTCTCAGCACAANATGGCAACCCACTCCAGTATTCTTGCCTGGAGAATCCCATGGGCAGAGGAGCCTGGCAGGCTACAGTCCTTGGGTCGCAAAGAGTCAGACTTTGCAACTTAGTATGCATGCATATACTTGAAAGTTGCTAAGAGTGCATATCTTAAATGTTCTCAGCACAAAAAAGAAAGAGTAATTATGTGATGTGATAGAAGTATCTATAATACGGTAGTAACCATTTTACAATATATATCAAACCAACGTATTGCGCACCTTAAACTTGCACAATGATATATGTCAATTATGTCTCAATAAAGCTGGATAAAATAAAATAATAAGAATGAGCCTATTGTATGATGAACAGTATACAGCATTTAAAATATTATATTATTTATTTATCAAAACACTTCCACGAAGCTATTTCCGTTTTAGAAATGAGATACTGATGCACAGAGAGGGTAAGTCGAATGGCTGTTAGGAAATATTAAATTTCAAGGAGAATGGGCAATAAAGGGTTTCTCTAACTGCGATATGTAAGTAGAGAGAAGCAGTGTCAAGAAGAAAGCAGATGAAAAGGCTGTCTTCATTTCCTTCCCTTTTTCTTTCTCTCTCCTTTCTCTTTCATTCTTTCTTCCTCTCTCCTCCTTCCTTCCACCCTCTCTTCCTTCCTCCCTCCCCACTCCTTCTTTCTTTATCTCTTTCCTTCTTATTCCTTCCTTCCTTTCTTTCTCTGTTTCTATCTTTCTATCTCTCCTGGAGAGTTGGGACAGAACCAATGACCAGTATTCCTTGCGATAACATAAGGGGCAAAAGGGAGAAAGGAGTTTTGGTTTACTGAGGTGGCACTTCCTGTCTCTCCTACTTGCTTGCCGTGATGGTTTATTTTATGTCTCAACTCAAAGGGAACACATAGTGCCCCAATTAAATATTATTTCTGGGGCTGTTGGTGAGGTTGCTTCCACGAGAGATTAGCACTGAGATTGGGAGTCTGCATAAAGCAAGTAACTTTCCCTATGTATATAGACAATGTAGCTGGGCATTATGTCAATGCCAAGAGCTGGGGTAGAACATGGAGGAAAGGGGAGATTTGCTCTCTCTGCCTGACTATTCCAGTGGAATACCAGCCTTCTTCTGCACTCAACTGGCACTTTTACCACTGGTCTCTGGTTCTCAGAACTAAATCACCAGCTTTCCTGGGTCTCCAGCTTGCAGGGACTTAGCTTCCATAATCACACATGAGTCAGTTCTTTGTAATAAATTGGTTCAATTTCTCTGGAGAACCCTGGCTAATGCACTAACCAGTCTTGAAGTGCTGGCAAGGCACAGAGCTTCAGTGTTTCTGTTTTCTCAGTCCCACAATGTATAGAAATCAATTGATCCAGAAAGGATTGTTTTGAGTGAGGAACAAATTGGAGAAAAACATTTTGTAAGGATTCTGTTAACCAGATTGCACTTGCTGTCATTAAGCTTTTGTTGTTGTTGCCTAGCACTACAAGAGAACTCATCCTCCATAAAGAAAGCTAAAAGTAGTACATGATATGGATATTTGATGTGTTAGAATCTAGTATGTGTTTTGAAAACAAGATCTGTGCAACTTAAGCCCTTTCTATAAAGCAATCGTGTACCTATTTTGTTCAATTTTCATGCCTTTAATGATTAATTCATTTTTAAATGGTTGCAATAAAAATAATACGGTGAATACACAATTAAATATACATGCAGCTAGAATGTTATGACTAGAGGGGGAAATGTGAATGATATTCCAACCTAGAATGACTCAGTTGACTTTCCAATTCGTAGCAGAGCTTTCTGATATTCCAAGCGAAGTGCAAATGCAATCAATCATGCAAGTTTCCTTGTTGACAAAGAGGGTTAAGGCCAGTCTGTTGGGGTAAATTAATATATTTTAGGGCTTCCCCGGTAACTCAGTTGGTAAAGAATCCACCTGCAATGCAGGAGACCCAGGTTCAACTTCTGGCTCAGGAAGATCTGCTGGAGAAGGGATAGGCTGCCCACTTCAGTGTTCTTGGGCTTCCCTGGAGGCTCAGTTGATAAAGACGCAGCCTGCAATGTGGGAGACCTGGATTTGATCCTTGTGTTGGGAAGATCCCCTGGAAAAGGGAACAGTTACTCACTCCAGTGTTCTGACCTGGATAATTCCATGGATGTATAGTCCATGGGGTCACAAAGATATAGTTCAAGCCCATGGGGTGGCAAAAATATTTTTTAAGCTGTGAAATTATAAAAGTAATTTTTCCATAAAATATATAATTTTTATATAATTTATATTTTTATATAATTTTATATTTTGAAATTTAGATATATCAGGGTATAGTATTAAATGTACAGAATATTATGGCAGACTCCTTTCAGTCCAAATCCTCTATAAAGTAGATTTATGACAACCATTATTTGCTATTTACTTTTACTCTCAAAAATACAGTTTCCTCACCATGTTCAGAGGACCATTTATGTTTAACAAGGTCTCTGATGTCTTGTACATTCTCAATATACAATTGTTGCTATTACTACTATTTTTATTATCATTATTTTGAGGGCCAGGAACACTGAACGACTGAGCAGGCAATATCCTTCAAACATAATTCCAGCAAATGTGTTTCTGGTATAGCAAGTTGATATCATGGCTGAAATACTACCAGATCTTGGGTTAGCTAGAAATTAATAACAGAAACACAAATAAACATAATTGTCATGCTTTTCTGGGCTTGATAGACTATAAGAGGCATCTAAAAACAAACAACTGTACAAAAAAGATGACTGAGCATGATTTGAACATGGAACTTGAGTATTTAGCAAGTCTCCTTTGAAGAATCTAAGTCTAGAGTCTAAACTCTAGTATTATGGAGGAGCTCAACCTGAGGGCTATACTTTAATCACGAAACTTATAAGCCAAAAATAGTCCCAGTCTGTAACATCTTCTGACCTTCGGGAAAAGCAAATGAAAATCCTCTCTGGAGATCATATGAGGCTCCCATATATATGTATACAGAGTTATACATATGATGTAAAATAGTAAATGTCTGTGAAATGTTTAAGAAAATAAAACAAACTTAGAAAAGGATAAAATTCAATTAAATGTATCTGCGTAGGACTGAAAAAATAAACATTAATCTATTATTTAATTTCAAAACCCCATAAACATTGACTAGGGCACATGGAGAAGGAAATGGCAACCCACTCCAGTGTTCTTTCCTGGAGAATCCCAGGGACAAGGGAGCCTGGTGGGCTGCCATCTCTGGGGTAGCACAGAGTCGGACATGATTGAAGTGACTTAGCAGCAGCAGGGCACAAATGAACAGATAATTTGGAATCACAATGGTAAATCNGGAAATGGCAACCCACTCCAGTGTTCTTTCCTGGAGAATCCCAGGGACAAGGGAGCCTGGTGGGCTGCCATCTCTGGGGTAGCACAGAGTCGGACATGATTGAAGTGACTTAGCAGCAGCAGGGCACAAATGAACAGATAATTTGGAATCACAATGGTAAATCAGAAGAAATTCTCAGACTATTTGAAAAAGAGGCATGAAAATGAAAAATATTGAAAGCAGTTATAGAATAGAAATAATAATAAGATCAAATGCAGTGTACATTAAACAATGTTAAACCGAAGAACTTGGCACTAGACTCACTGCAAAAATGCAGAATATCAAGAAGAATTCTAAAAGTGGAAAGAAAACAATCAACCAGCTGAGAGCAGACTTCTCAATGGAAATAATGGAAATGAGACAGTGGAACCACATGTTCTGAGTTTTGAGAGACTGTAACTTTCAACCAAGAGTTGGACAGCCACAAAAACTATCATTAAAAATCAAAATAATGATATTTTCTAATAGCTCAAAGCTATCAGAGAAAATTATGATCAGCATCCCTACTCTAAAGTAAATTAAAAAAATATTCTTCAGGTAGATAGAAATACATTTTATAAGGCAAAATATCTGAGATTCTCATATTTCTTTTTAAAAGAGTTTTACGATACTTATTAGCTTTACATTTTATTTAGTATACATGGCAAAACTTTCAGATGTAACTATCAAAAATAAAGTTACATACATAAATTTCAAACCAATACAGAAAAAAAAAAAACAATTACGCAGCCAAATTCTACAGTTAAATCCCTAGAAAACAAAATTTGAGAAAACTGAATAGAGTCCTAAAAATGGCTTTACCATTAAAGGCATCAAATAAATGCTATGGTAATCACAATAAATATAAAAGGATTAAAATCAGTAAAACATTTAAGACTTGAAAAATTACGTATATGTTGTTTACAAAGTTATACCTAACATATGACAACGTAGAAAGATTGCAAAATATATAACAGGCAAATAGTAACCATACTGAAATTACAAAAATAAAATTTAAGACAAGAATGATTATTATGTATAGTGGTAGTTTTTATACAATGATAATAGATGGCAAAGAGTTCCCAGGTGGGGCAAGTGGTAAAGAACCCATCTGCCAATGCATGGAATGTAAGAGATTCAGGTTCAGTCCCTGGGTCGGGAAGATCCCCTGGAGAAGGGCATGGCAACCCACTCCAGTATTCTTGCCTGGAGAATCCCATGGACAGAGGAACCTGAAGNTGTACAGAATATTATGGCAGACTCCTTTCAGTCCAAATCCTCTATAAAGTAGATTTATGACAACCATTATTTGCTATTTACTTTTACTCTCAAAAATACAGTTTCCTCACCATGTTCAGAGGACCATTTATGTTTAACAAGGTCTCTGATGTCTTGTACATTCTCAATATACAATTGTTGCTATTACTACTATTTTTATTATCATTATTTTGAGGGCCAGGAACACTGAACGACTGAGCAGGCAATATCCTTCAAACATAATTCCAGCAAATGTGTTTCTGGTATAGCAAGTTGATATCATGGCTGAAATACTACCAGATCTTGGGTTAGCTAGAAATTAATAACAGAAACACAAATAAACATAATTGTCATGCTTTTCTGGGCTTGATAGACTATAAGAGGCATCTAAAAACAAACAACTGTACAAAAAAGATGACTGAGCATGATTTGAACATGGAACTTGAGTATTTAGCAAGTCTCCTTTGAAGAATCTAAGTCTAGAGTCTAAACTCTAGTATTATGGAGGAGCTCAACCTGAGGGCTATACTTTAATCACGAAACTTATAAGCCAAAAATAGTCCCAGTCTGTAACATCTTCTGACCTTCGGGAAAAGCAAATGAAAATCCTCTCTGGAGATCATATGAGGCTCCCATATATATGTATACAGAGTTATACATATGATGTAAAATAGTAAATGTCTGTGAAATGTTTAAGAAAATAAAACAAACTTAGAAAAGGATAAAATTCAATTAAATGTATCTGCGTAGGACTGAAAAAATAAACATTAATCTATTATTTAATTTCAAAACCCCATAAACATTGACTAGGGCACATGGAGAAGGAAATGGCAACCCACTCCAGTGTTCTTTCCTGGAGAATCCCAGGGACAAGGGAGCCTGGTGGGCTGCCATCTCTGGGGTAGCACAGAGTCGGACATGATTGAAGTGACTTAGCAGCAGCAGGGCACAAATGAACAGATAATTTGGAATCACAATGGTAAATCAGAAGAAATTCTCAGACTATTTGAAAAAGAGGCATGAAAATGAAAAATATTGAAAGCAGTTATAGAATAGAAATAATAATAAGATCAAATGCAGTGTACATTAAACAATGTTAAACCGAAGAACTTGGCACTAGACTCACTGCAAAAATGCAGAATATCAAGAAGAATTCTAAAAGTGGAAAGAAAACAATCAACCAGCTGAGAGCAGACTTCTCAATGGAAATAATGGAAATGAGACAGTGGAACCACATGTTCTGAGTTTTGAGAGACTGTAACTTTCAACCAAGAGTTGGACAGCCACAAAAACTATCATTAAAAATCAAAATAATGATATTTTCTAATAGCTCAAAGCTATCAGAGAAAATTATGATCAGCATCCCTACTCTAAAGTAAATTAAAAAAATATTCTTCAGGTAGATAGAAATACATTTTATAAGGCAAAATATCTGAGATTCTCATATTTCTTTTTAAAAGAGTTTTACGATACTTATTAGCTTTACATTTTATTTAGTATACATGGCAAAACTTTCAGATGTAACTATCAAAAATAAAGTTACATACATAAATTTCAAACCAATACAGAAAAAAAAAAAACAATTACGCAGCCAAATTCTACAGTTAAATCCCTAGAAAACAAAATTTGAGAAAACTGAATAGAGTCCTAAAAATGGCTTTACCATTAAAGGCATCAAATAAATGCTATGGTAATCACAATAAATATAAAAGGATTAAAATCAGTAAAACATTTAAGACTTGAAAAATTACGTATATGTTGTTTACAAAGTTATACCTAACATATGACAACGTAGAAAGATTGCAAAATATATAACAGGCAAATAGTAACCATACTGAAATTACAAAAATAAAATTTAAGACAAGAATGATTATTATGTATAGTGGTAGTTTTTATACAATGATAATAGATGGCAAAGAGTTCCCAGGTGGGGCAAGTGGTAAAGAACCCATCTGCCAATGCATGGAATGTAAGAGATTCAGGTTCAGTCCCTGGGTCGGGAAGATCCCCTGGAGAAGGGCATGGCAACCCACTCCAGTATTCTTGCCTGGAGAATCCCATGGACAGAGGAACCTGAAGGGGTACAGTCCATGGGGTCACAGATAGATACAACTGAAGCCACTTAGCACACAGACACAATAGGTGGCAATTAATCAAGAAGATACAAATAATATGACTTGCTTTTAATATTTAATACATTTTTAAATATATAAAGCAAAATTATAGAATTACAGGGAAATTGAAGAATTGATACCACTGTAGTAAGATATTTCAAAATTATTATTATTATTATATTTCAAAATTATACAAGATTATTTTATAGAGTTCAGTTATGTATACAATCACTTGATAAATACTTATTGAACATACAGGTGGTGAATGCTTATGATTATCTCTTGGTAGTGTTAGATCTAAGCTGATGATATAAAATTTAAACCTTGTCAAAGTTAGGACGCTCTGGCAAGGACCAGAATATGTGAGTTTCCAAACTGAGCATGTCTAAGGTAGTAGTTATGGACACATAGCACATTCCTTAAAGAAGCTTCCATAAATCTCAGGCAGGCTTTTGACAGGAACATAGAAACATGATGTTCTGATGGTACCTTCTCTGAGTACCTACCAAATGCCCATATTCTGAATTGAAGAGTGGGTGTTCACTTATAAAAGCCTATTGAGCATTCATGAGGCTCCCTTTTGCAGGCATACTTAAGGGTCTTAAGCAAAATTCTTGAGGATAGCGGTCAAATAGAGACGGCAACGGTCTCAGCAATCCAGTGAAAATGTTAGCTGCTCAGTTGTGTCCAACTTTCTCAACCTGTGAACTGCAGCCCACCAGACTTCTCTGTCCATGGAATTCTCTAGGCAAGAATACTTGAGTAGGCTGCCAGTCCCTTCTCCAGGGATCTTCCCAACCCAGGAATGGAACCCAGGTCCTTCTGCATTGTAGGAAGATTCTTTGCCCCTTTCAGCAATCCAGCAACATCTTTAAATCATAGACTGTGTTTAATCAGCAACAAAGTCATGCTTTCAAACTAGGGAGACAAAGGGTGCATACATGTATGGCAAAGTCTTTAAAAGAAAATTTGATTTTGAGGTCAATGGCCTGACTTTCAGTCCTGATTCTACTCTTTAGAAGCTTTGCGAAGACTCTTGTCTTAAGTAAGTCAATGAACCACGAGCTATGATTCTTACCTACATCTCCAGTTTGCTTACCTCTGGCCCAGACATCAAATGAGATAGTGGATACAAAATCACATTGCAAGCTCCCAAAGCAGGATACAAATGGAAAGATCTGTTGACCTTGTAACCAAGGAAGGCAAGCCCACAGGTGACCCTGACTCACTTGTGGGCTAGGCTCTTAGAAAAGAGTGGAAAATACTGTCACCAGATAAAAATCTCAACAGAGAGAAGATTGCTTTGAATATGGTCAGAATACTTGATGTGTGACTTGTAAAGAAGCATGAAGCCTTCATGGAGGCATTTGGGCAAGTTGCTTAAATATTAGGTGTATCAAGATAAGGATGGGGTGGGAGGGGAGAGGGAGGTTCAAGAAAGAAGGGCCATGTGTGTACCTATGGCTGATTCATGTTGACGTATGGCAGAAATGAGCACAGGATTATAAAGCAATTATCCATCAATTAAAAATAAATAGATTTTTAAAAATACAAAAAAGGAATGAATTGAAGTGGATATGTTTTGTTTTGTCAACTCAGAATAAGGATTATCCATTGAGGAACACTGATCCTTTCAAATCAGTGTTCTTCTGAAGTTCTCCGAATCGTTTATTTTAATACAAATTGGTCACGTGACAGAAACTAAACCAATCAGAATTCTTCCCTGGAATATTTTCTAACTTAATCTCGAAAGAGAGCCAATACTCCTCTCTGGTCATGACAGAATGGCCACACAGTTCCCAGACACTCCAGAACCAGGATGCCCGCTCAGTCTTGCCAGCCCACCGCCTTCTTACCACCTTCTGTTCCGTAACAGTGGAGGTTACAAGGCAGCCGGGACCCTTTCTGCTGGGTCTTTCATAACCCCCTGACCGTAACCGCTGGCTCTAACCCTCCTCTTTGCATTATCCAAGCGGTTTCTCTCACATCATCCCGTGTGATTCTCACAACAGATGCATGACTTGGACCCGGTTGCTGTAACTTAAAGGTGAGGTGTGAATAGACCGATGTCGTCCAGTTCAGAAACAGTGATGCCCTCATTCCAACACACCCCATTACACGCTGCTTCCAGCCGTGTTTTCCCCTATCCTAAACCCAGGATAGGTTCTAGTCAGGGCTCAGGTTTGGATAGGATGCTAATTCTAGTGATTTTCTATTCGTGTTGAGGGTGGGGAACATTTGTGTCATATTACCTCAGACTTTATTAGCTGAAAAAACACACACAGACACAGACACAGAGCATGGAGGACTCTAAAGCCATTTTCCCTTTCTGGCAATGACAGGTGCTTTGAAATCTTATGTTTTGCCCTGGCAGTTAGGTATTGAGGAAAAACTCTTTCCCTGTTCCATGGAATTAGTGCGGATCCAAAAAAAAAAGTGGATTTAATTTGAAAGACAAAGTGCTGAAAAGCAGATAGATGAAAAGTAAACAAACAACTAAATCCCGAGCTAGAATAAAGCAAGTCCCCTTTGAAAGCTTGCTTCTCAGTGTAGCTTTTGAGCCAGAATTGCTCTTCCTGTCATTGCTACGAAAGAAATTTCTGCCCCTGATCTGTCAGTTTGTACTTCAGCACGTGGAGATTCAAATGCGATCAGATGTGGGCACTTTTCCTTAGCTACATTTTTAAGGGCCTCAGAATTTTCAGTTTGATTAACACATTGATGAGACATGGATTTTACTTAAAGCAAGGATGTCTGGTGGGATTTGAGGAGGGGGGGAATTCCAAAAATGAGGCCACACTGGAAATATTAAATGCAGATACAGTAGTAAAACATTCAGCTAAAATAGCAATAAAATGGACCTCCGATGGGCCTCCTGAGGAATTAAAAAGAGCAGTTTTATTCCGCGGGTGTGTTCAGACAGAAATAAATCAACTCCGTGCTGCCGAGTAGAAATAAGACCTGGGTATATCTTTATTTAAGGTATGGGATGCCAAGTCCAAGAAGAGTAGAGGAGAGAGACGTATTGTTTTTGAAACTGAAACATGAATATGGTTGCGGTTTTAATGTTTCTTGCTGGAAAAAGGTCATCTTTGGCGAAGCTGGGGTTTTCTTAAGGTCATTTCACATACAGATCTCTGCCTTCCTTTGACATTTCATCTTGCAGAGACCCAACTCTTCTGACACATGAAATGGGTTCTCAGCACACCCCATGGCTATTTCTATCAACATCTGTGATTCTTACACGGAGAGGGATATGCACTGATTGGGGACAAAGATCCAGTCTCTCTGAGGCTGGAGATCAAATTGAAAAAATGGAGAGAAAGTTTTTATTATCATTTAAAGGGACAGTGGTCGTATTTCCAAAAGAAAAGTATAGCTCCAAACCCCTGGGTGGAGGGAGGGGACTGGAACAGGATATAAATGCAGAAACTATGATGCTTGCTGTTGCCCTCCTCCATAAAAAGTATACTTTCAAAGAAAATGCATTTAATTCATTTCAAAGTACTGACAGGTGACCCTTTCTTTCAGGAAAGGCACCCCGGATATATAAGTTCACAATAATGGTTTTAATTAAATTGTCTGAGGTTATCCTTGCTGTTGTTTTAGTTACTAAGTCATGTCTGACTCTTTTGAGAAGCTATGGACTGCAGCCCCCCATCCCCCAGTCTCTTCAGTCCATGGTATTTCCCACGCAAAAGTCCTGGAGTGGGTTGCCACGCTTTTGTCCAGGGGATCTTCCCAACCCAGGGATCAAACCCACGTCTCCAGCCTTGCAGGCAGATTCTTTACCATTGAGCCACCAGGGAAGCCCTTGTCTGAGTTACTTTCTAGTAAAATAGACCACAGCTTAGTCCTTTCTATGCTCAGAGTCTTAGTGCTGAGTCCTGAGGCACTTACAAGGGTCTTATCTAATCCTGCCATATGTCTCTAAGTGGTTTATAAAACAGTCTGAAATGGAAGGAATCATTATTATTATTACATTTTCATAATTGACAATTATGACATTGATTTCTGTAGCTGGGTATAATATAGCTAGGTTTCCTACAGGGAACGTAAAGAAAATGCAAAGAAAGGAAATTAGAAAGTGAATACAAAACAAGACTAGCTTGCTAGGGAATTGATACTGTATATGTAAAATTTAAGCTGAGCCTTTTACCTGTCTTTTCCCAATATTGCATTTTTAGACTTGGTAAATAAGTGAATCAAGGTATAGGAAAAAAATATATCATTTTTGCTTACCTCCTGGTTCAGAGCCTTTTGTTGTCTGAACATTTCACTACGCAAATCATCCACCCCCTCCTGGGGCGGGGGTTTGGGCTTCTCCTGTGTGATAATAGTGGCCTCAGAGAAGAAAATCATCTCCCTGAGAAGCAGGAGAAGCTCTAATGCATGGTGCGGGATGGTGGCGTGATTCATTCAGAACCCACTCCCATCCCACCCTCACTGTACCCCGCCTCGGATGTGGAATCTGAGTGCTCTTGCAGTTGAGGGTTCTGTCCAATATTTCAGCAGGAAACAAAGATGTGCGGCAACCCTCCAGCCCGTGGGGGACCCAGGTGTTCCCTTTCTGGAAAGTATCCAGCTGCCCCCAGGGCTCAAAGGAGGTGAATATCCTCCAGGTGTCACTGCAACTTCTGCTTCTTGTTGCTGCTTCCCAACCTGTGCCCTCCTGCCTGCACCTGAATGGTCTCGGGCAAGTGCCAAGATCATACGTTCACGTTCTGCCATGTGCCGAGGCCAGAGGCCACCAGGGAGGGCTGTAAAGTGTTTTGTTCACTCATTTAGGGTGATTAGGAAAATAGAGCACAAAAGTTCTTCTCCTGTACCTCCCCTGGAGGACCTACCAAAACAGTTCTCTAAGGACAGACCTTTCCTGCCTCATAAGCCAGAATGCTCTCCCTTTCCACAGAGAGGAAGCAAAATGCTACGCAAAGAGCTCTGTAACCCATTGTGGGGAGACTGCATTCAGGCTCTCCCCCCTTCTTGTTTCGTTTCTTCCCTTACTCCTTAAGGGCGCTGTCATTATCTAGTAGGGGATGTCTAGTAGTAGGGGATGTCCATCAGTAACTTGAGGTTAGGAGGACAGTAGTGTTGAGTGCCACAAAGAAGGGCCTGGTAGGAGAAGCAGGTGTGCGCAGGAGATCAGGTTTGGAGCCTTAGGGAGAGACTCCTGGAGAAAGCCAAGAAGGAACCAGCATCCTTAGGATGGAGAGGATCAACCTGGCTGCAGGGAAGGAACGGGCAGAGCCTATCACAGTTCTGGAGGGAGCTTTGATGGCGCCCTTGGGGGGTGGAAGGGAAAAGTTCAGCAGCTTTAAAATGTGATCCACAAATCATCTGATCTCCTTTCATCAAAGGATGGGGTTTATGTCCTTTGAAAATGAGTAGACTTTTGTGATGATCTAGAAGAGAATTGACAGAAGAGATGCTTCGTGACTCCCAAAGCTGGAACATGCAAGGCTATGCACCTTCCGGCAGCCTGTGCTCGGCCACCCCAGCCCAGACCCCAGGCTCATGACGAAGATGCTATCACGGAAGGGGGTCCTCCAGCCTTCTGAGCCCCAGCCCCTGGTCTCAGACATCTTCACTGGGCCCTTCCCACCCAGAGAATTTCTGGTTTAATGAAACAGTTGCTGCTGGCTCTTCTAAGTGTGGAATGGTTTATTTCACAGCAGGGACAACTGGAACAAATAACCTGGGTAGTGTCCGCCAATGAGGTCAGGGATGCTGTGAAGTGAGATGGGAAGATAATGTGCTCTAGACTGTACCTGACCTGGGGACCAGATGGTAGACTTTGGTCACTATCCATAGAGATGTAAGAATTTACTGGGAGGTTTTAATATGGGAGAAAAAAAATCCAGATTTTTTCTTTTTTTTTTGTAAGATGATAGAAGCTTCTGAGAATGTTTCAAAGCAGCATGGATTAGGTTTGAAATCAGAGATCGTTTAAGTTCTGGATGAGAGATGATGACATCATGAGTAGACAAGACTGTGGTATAGCTTAGTTTAAGTGAAAAGCATAGAAAGACCGCAGAGGACAAAACTACCTTGTGTCGGCCTTGGCTTGGCTAGGAGGATGAGTCTCTATAAGACGGCCTACTGACTCCTAAGGGGCCAAGCCACATTGCTTATTAATGGGGATGTCACTTATCAAGGGGCTTCCCAGGTGGCATTAGTGGTAAAGAACCTGCCTGCTGCTGCTGCTGCTAAGTCACTTCAGTCATGTCCAACTCTGTGCTACCCCAGAGACGGCAGCCCACCAGGCTCCCCCGTCCCTGGGATTCTCTAGGCAAGAACACTGGAGTGGGTTGTCATTTCCTTCTCCAATGCATGAAAGTGAAAAGTGAAAGTGAAGTCATTAAGTCATGTCAACCCTCAGCAACCCCATGGACTGCAGCCTACCAGGCTCCTCCGTCCATGGGATTTTCCAGGCAGGAGTACTGCCATTGCCTTCTCCATTGCCTTCTATGATGCAGGAGACATAAAAGACACAATTTTGATCCCTGGGTTTGGAAGATCCCCTGAATGAGGCCATGGTAATCCACTCCAGTATTCTTGCCTGGAGAATCCTGTGGACAGCGGAGCCTGGCAGGCTACAGTCCATGGGGTCACAAAGAATCAGACACAACTGAAACAACTGCGCATTGCTTAAGAAGATGGGGCATGACAAAGATCAAGAATTTGGTCTCAAACATTTTAAGTTTAATAGAACTTTCAGCATTCAGAGTGGAGGTGATGGATAGGTGGCCAGATATATGGGTCTACAACTCAGAGGAGGAAACTTCATCCATCAGGTTGGGAGTCAGCAGTCCAGAAATGACTTCTGGAGCCAGAGATTGAATTTATTTGGTTTAGGAAGGAAGTACAGAATAAACATTTGGGGTCATAGATGAAGGAACTCCAACATTAAATAAGAGTATTGGCAGAGAAGAAACTCCTCTGTGGAGGAGGAAAGCCAGAAACCAGGGGCCCTGGAAGGCTGAGGAAGACCATGAAAAGGATGGGACGGCCCATAGCCTGAGGAAGAGCGTCTTGAAGGACAGATGTGAGCAGAGTGTGAATAGTTATGAAGGAAATGTGGTGCTTAAGGATTTCAATGGGAGCAGCCTCTGTTCATAAGACATCAGTGAAAAGGAGAGGCGATTAAAAGGAGGTTGAGGGCAATACTCTTTTTGCTCTCTAAAAATGGCAAGATCACGATGGACTGATTGAGGATTGTCAAGAATTTGGCAAAATGTACTAGAGAGACAAGAAATAACCGAGCTCTCAAAATGTATGAGAGCAGGGAAGGCTTTCAGAACATGGGGATAGAAATAACCTTCCATGAAAGAGGGTGTCCCCTCGAAGTTACCAGAACAGAAGGACAGGATGTAGGTAAGCTGAAGGTCCAGTACTCATGTGAAGTTGAGAGGGATCTCATCTTATTCTCCCAATTTTCTCTGAGAAGCAGGAGGTTTCGTCCTCTTCTGTGTATTACAGAGAGAAGTGGTTAGAGTCTGACATACTTGTCGTGAAAACAGGACCTTGATGGGCTCCTGAAACCCAGGAGGGCTGCCTGGCACTGGTGAGTCTGCTTTTGAAGTTGATCATCAATACGTTCTGCCTTGCTGGACCATGTCCAACATTACTTTGTTCTTGAGTGAAAATGATGGATCGCTGAGATCTACTGGAGTTGGGATTTCACTCAGATGATTGTGAAAAATGGAAGTTAAGGGATTAAAGGGTATTGGCAAACATAGTCCTGAAGTAATCTAGACTGCTCAAGGAGGAAAGTGAAGACAAGAGTAGGGAGAAATCCAGGAGATTGATTGATTGGAGATTTTAAACATCTTCTTCCATGTAATCCTGGGAATTGCTCAAAGACACCAGAATTTTTTGAGAATATGCAGCCCTGTGCAGCCCCCATACATGTTCTAGAAATGTGAGGCAGTTCAGTGTAGGAGCTACAGGGTAAAAAACCTACATCACTCTGGCCAGAGCTCAACCTCAACTCCTCTGTCTAATAGACTTGCTAGCGTTGGCACCTCACTCAGTCTCACAGGAGGACCACTCTCCCCACCTGTAGGATGGAGAGGGTGGTTACTGTCGAAACTACTTCACAAACATGCTGCACATGAGTTAATATGCACAAAATATGTTGACAATGCAGGCCCGCGTAAACAACGCATATTAGATAGCATTGCCTCAAACACTCATCAAAAACCTTGAAGCAGTTCTTACCGTCTCTCACATATACTTGAAGAAATGGAGATAAGGAGAAATTAGGCAGTTTTCCCAGGATCTCAGATAACTAAGATCTAAGGCCAGTGTAACCATAATAACACTTAAATCTTACATATTGATGGGGTTGCTTGGCATCCATGGCCTTATCTAGCAACTTGGCCAGTGGAGCATGAACAGAGAGCTGGTTGTACTTCTAAGTTGCTGCACCTTGTGGAGAGTTCCTTAGGCTGTTTCTTCACCTGCGCCTTGGGGGTTATTATATTTGCTCTGTCCACTTTATAGGCGGATTATACTTATGAAATGGGATATGAGAAATGGATTTGACACTTGTAGACCGTTTCTCTTCTCTGACTTTATCCCCCTCTTTCTTTCTGCCTTTTGTATCTTTCCATCTTCTAGGGTACCTTGGACCTCAGTGTGTAATAGCCCCTGGATGTTTCTGCTTTGCTCCAGTCATGCACAAGAGGGTTGGGAACAAAATCGAGGGATTTCAGCCAAAGAGATCTGTCAGCAGTGCCATCGGCCTCTTAAAACAAATCCTCAATCAGAGATAGTGGATATTTTGCCTCTTTCTTATCAAGGCAAAATCAACTAAGGAGATAGAAATACAAGATAACAGAGGACAGTCTTTATCATGACCGTCTGGAGGGGTCCCAGTCTTTGTGACCTAGCCATGCTATATCCTGTATCTAGCAATCAGCTATTTCCCTCTTGAGAGCTCAGAAGCCAGAATCAGCTATTTTCCTCTCGTGGCTTACTAAGAAAATGGAAAAAGGAAAAATGCAGGGTGAACATAGAGAATCTTAGTGACTGAAAGTCACCCACTAGTGTTTGACTCTTTGCAACACCATGGAACATACAGTTCATGGAATCCTCCAGACCAGAATACTGGAGTGGGTAGCTGTTCCCTTTTCCAAGGGATCTTCCCAACCTAGGGATTGAACCCAGGTCTCCTGCATTGCAGGTGGATTTTTTTTTTTTTTTACCAGCTGAGCCACCAGTGAAGCCCAAGAACACTGGAGTGGGTAGCCTATGCTTTCTCCAGAGGATCTTCCTGACTCAGGTATCGAACCAGGGTTTCCTCCATTGCAGGTGGATTCTTTACCAGCTGAGCTACCAGGGAACCCTAGAGGAGGAGTTTCAGCATCTCCCAAAGACAACTTTGCCACTTCTTTCTTCTTCAGGTTCATCTGTGCCTGCTGTCTGAAGGAAGAAGCCTTTATCTGTCATAGCTCCTCTCAGTAATGCCGTCCTTCTATCCTCCAGCACAGCTGGGCCCTTGCAGTTGAAAAGGGGATCCCATCAGTGGCTTGCTACACTTTGTCACCCTCTGCCCAGCACAGAGCTAACCTGGCTTTTGGAGGCTTTATTGAACTCGTGGGGTTCTCAGGTGACTCAGTGGTAAAGAATCCACTTGCCAGTGCAGGAGATGCAGAAGACACGGATTCGATCCCTGGGGCAGGAAGATCCCTGGAGGAGGAAGCGGCAATGTGCTCCAGTATTCTTGCCTGGGAAATCCCACGGACAGAGGATACTGGCAGGCTACAGTCCATAGGGTTGCAAAAGAGTCAGATATGACTTAGCAAATGAGCTCAGCACAACTGAACTCATGACTTGACCTGCTCCCAGGGGTTCCCAGTCTCTACAGAAAAATACCTGAACCTCTAGCAAGATGTTTTCCATGGAAGGAAGTCAATGAATAATACTTAAAAGGGGAAATTAAAAGAGCATCATAAGGATAGCATTTTAAAGTATATCAAGACGTAAACATGTAGACAAGATGCAAGTGCTTGGCTCTGGGAAGCTGGATTTGGGAATGGACAGGAGAAGGGTCAGAGATTATGCACTATTTGACTCATTAAATTATGTATATAGATTACTTTGATAAGCATTAAATATAAAAATAGCACTTTCTGAATGTTTAGATTATATCTGTTGAGGGGTGGGGAGAAAGTAATGTCTTTTGCTAACTGCTACTCTTTAAGAAAAGCCTAAATGTAATTTTTCCACTAATACTTCAATGCCATCTGTGTTTATCAGTTATGACTTATCTTTTTTATTTCATCAGAAACATTTTATAATTGAAAAGAAGATGGGTAGGGAGAGATGACAATCTAATATACATGGTAAAAGAATGTTTAGAAAATCATTAGATGGCCAAGGTCCAAGGGCAGCCTAACCATTTAAAGTTTGCATGTTGCTTAAAGTTGTTTAACATTTACTACTTTATCTTCAGTTTGCATAGAATCAGAGCTTACTATCTCCATGTTAGCTATAAAGATGCTGATTCTACACAAATTGGTTTGCCCATGGGTTCACAGTCACAAAAGGAGTTTAAACTGGAAAATGGTAGTTTCTCTCTTCTCCTCTCCTTTTGCTGTGCTCTGTCCAGGATCTTAGATAAGCTGGGTCGTGCTGTAGGAAGAAACAGCCCCCACATCTGGACAGCAAAGATGTCATCCTGCACCACAGAGATTCCTTCCTGCGGTAATGGCATCCTCCCTGTACATCTGGATGGACCATGGAGCCGCTGACTGGGTCAGTGACAGACCACATAGAAGGACAAAGATCTGAGGCATCTACCTGGACAGTCATATACTCTAACCTGGAAATGCTGCCCCAAACTTCTGTTCAAACTCACTGGTCAAGAGATTCTTGGACTCCCATATATACTGTGCTCCCATCAACATATATTTTTTTAAACTTATACTTACTTTCTTAAATTTAACTTTTTTTGATTGTACCACTGGTATGTGGGGTCATAGTTCCCACAGGGATAGAACCCCCGTCCCCTGCATTGAAAGCATGGAGTCTTCACTACGGAGCCGTGAAGGAAGTCCCACTTACAGTTATTTTTAAAGCTCAGAAGGGAAGGGATGGGGTATTTGTAGAAAAGGTCTGATGACTACCTTGCCTTCATGTGCCAAAACCACTCATCTGTAACCACAAGTCTGTTTTATTTTTATCACAGCTAGCTACGACAAACGTTTACTCTTATTTTCTTCTCGTGGTCTGTGGCTCATTCATCCCTCAGTCAGTTCAGTTCAGTCGCTCATTCGTGCCCGACTCTGTGCGACCCCATGAATTGCAGCACGCCAGGCCTCCCTGTCCATCACCAACTCCCGGAGTTCACTCAGACTCACAT